>BRKX01000012.1:3007500-3222500 GCA_026008535.1 Perilla frutescens | reverse complement strand
AGATTCTCCCTCTCTCCCTCTCCTATATAAAAATGTGGATTGAAATTTGAAAGGCATGAAAGAGGAGACATTGGCATTTCGGCTTTTGTTAACACGTGGAAAAAATGTAATATTGGTCGTATTTTTATAATTTTATGTTACAAATAATTGTGTATTATGATGATTTTTTTTTATCACAAAGCAAAGGAGCAATGGTGTCGACAAAAGAATAATTTGGTTAGATATAGACTGTTTAGTTGATTGGAGCGGCAAATGGGTTGTAAGAAATGGTGTCGACAAATTGGGGTTTTATTTTATTTTTTATTTAATTTATATGTTGTGGGGTTATAAGAGTATAAAGTGTCTAATAAAATAACATATTTATTTTTATTAATTTTAAAGTCATGAAGACAAAAATAGGGGTTTTGTTTATAATATATATATATATATATATGTATGTATATATTAAATTATGTTTTATATTTTCCCAGCTCCCCCCAAATGACAAGTCAACCCGGCCCGGCCTACCCTACTTAAGGTCAGATTGGGCTTGTGGGATAGCCCAGCCCATAAATTAGAATCCATACTACAAAATGTGATTTTTTTAAAGCATCCATATTCCATTTCTTTATTTTCCTGCCCGCAAATTTCATATTACTCCCCTGTGTTTTCCCGAAAAATAAAAAACCCCATGTGTTGAAAAAAAGTAAAAAAACCCCCTCTGTTATGTATAATTCATAAAAAAAATATTCTTGTTGAGAAAGTGGATTACATTTGCTAAAAAAGAGTATATGATTCTTATTTTTACAATTTTTGTATTATTTTTAAAATTTAATTAATTTTTTAAAATAGTAGTTTGACCAAATACTATAATTTTTTAATAATATAAAATACATTTATATGTAAAAAAAATACGTAATATAGGAAATTGTCAAAATAGCTAAAAATTAGTAGTATAACCAAATACTAAAATTTTTAAATGATATAAAATATATTTATCTATAACAAAAATTGTAAAAATAAGAATCATACACTCTTTTTTGATAAATGTAATTCACTTTCTCAAAATAGGCCTTTTTGATGAACAATACATAACAAAAAAGGTTTTTAGACTATTTAATTAGCACAGAAAGTTTTTTGATTTTTCAGAAAAACACGAGTAATATGAAATTTGCCCGATCTGCCCACATTTAATTTCCAAAAAAAAGAACCCATAACTCTGCAATTATTCACACCATACCCACCAAGTCGAACATTTAATACAACGTCCCCACTCCCACTACAAAAAAAAGATTACAAAAAGAACAAATAAATCTTAAAATATATTATACTCATAGGATGTGATATGTAGAAGAAAGTATGGCATGAGACTTTTTTTTTTGTAATTTTCATTTGAGGACTAATTATTTTGTAGAACTTGATGTACGAGGTTTACTTTAATCGCATTTTGCTAATCGTGGCCGAACGATTTATGTTATACTTTATTATAATTACCAGGCTTTTTTTGTATTTTATTTTTTGGAGTTTCTAAATGCACCGCCAATTTTACTCTTTACACCACAAAAGAAAAAATGAAAAAATAAAATAATTTTGAAATTATTTAAATACCATTTAATAAAATTAAGTCTGAACACATTCAAGGTGTTCGAATGTCGAAGTTCAAACACAAGGAGGATGTTCGAACTTCAATTTTTGAACCATCTCCATATTTTTCTAAGTATAGGAGTCGTTCGAATTAATATTGTCGAACAACTTAAACTTGTTCAAAATTATTTTTCCGAACATGTTTTTTTGTTTTGTTTTAAAGCTGTGTTCGAAAATCGAAGTTTGAACATAGTGAGGATGTTCGAACTTGAATTTTAGAACCCCACAAAAGAAAAAATGAAAAAATAAAATAATTTTGAAATTACTTAAATACCATTTAATAAAATTAAGTCTGAACACATTCAACGTGTTCGAATGTCGAAGTTCAAACACAAGGAGGATGTTCGAACTTCAATTTTTGAACCATCTCCATATTTTTCTAAGTATAGGAGTCGTTCGAATTAATATTGTCGAACAACTTGAACTTGTTCGAAATTATTTTTCCGAACATGTTTTTTTGTTTTGTTTTAAAGCTGTGTTCGAAAATCGAAGTTCGAATATAGTGAGGATGTTCGAACTTGAATTTTCGAACCAACCCCATATTTTCCAAAGCAAGTGTTGTTCGAATTAATATTCTCGAACAAATTGGATGTGTTCGAAATTGTGTTTTTGAACATATTTTTTTAGACGGAAGGACATTAATGTAAATTTGCGTGGTGCAAAGAATAAAAATAGTAGTGCATGGAATAAGTATAGTGCGAAGAGTAATTTTAGTTGTGCATTTGAAAACTCCCTTATTTTTAGAATTCAATATTAAAGGAGGATTTTTAGTTAAGTGCATAATGCAATCAACACAGGCTGCATAACTGAACATCTTTCAATGAAAAGGGGGCAAGGTTATTGATTGATAACAAAAACTCGTATAAGACTGTTTTAAAGGTCAAAATTCGAAAGAAACGTCAAAATCTATATTCAAACTTATACTCAGTGACACATTTATAATTTATTAATGTTTGAATTTAAATTTTAACCTATAAAATGATGTCACACACTGACACAAGACTCTCTTAATTCATGATTGTTATAGTTGTGCCTTCTTCACCTTCTTTAATGTTTGATATGCTCAGAGCCTCGGACTAATGCTCTAGTAATCAAATTCCATGCATATATACTAGTGTGTAATTTTATGATACAACTATAATATCAACCATATCACTTTCATTATTTATTTTAGCACATAATACATGCTATAATCTCTCCACTGCACAATCATTTATAAACCCCATCCGGCGATAACTTGTGGCTCTCTAATGGATTAAAATTAAACGATTCAAAATATAATCTACTGATCAACATGTAGTTTGAAAGTGCAAATGAATGAATGTTGGTTCCATCGACATGAAGTCGTAACTCCTCCAGTCCTCCTCTCAAGCACGTAACAAGGTCGTGTCATCGAAGGCTTGCTTCCAATAATACAAGTTGATCGACATGCTCACATGCCCAACTCCTGCAACGATTGACTCTAAGTAATTTATCGACGATTACTTCTCAACAAGTAAAACTTAGATAGAGGAGGTACAATTAAAGTCGATCCAGAAGGTCTATTTTTCAACAAGAACTTTCGTTGCTCATACAAAATACCACCTTTTTATTATTGTATTAAATTATACCTGATTAAGTCTCGTGCAATGCACAAATTAAATATGTATAATTATATTTGATAAAAATTATAATTACGAAACAATGAAGAAGATCATTATAACATAATATAATTAATTTATAAATATTATGAATTGAGTAAATTTTATAAAATAAATTTGGGTTCATTATAAAATAATTTTGTAAATAATGGTCATTGAAATTAAGCATAACCAAAAAATATGGAAAAGAACAATGATGATTTAAACGTAATTTTGAAATTCAAATTTGGTTATAATTACAATAAAATGCATTGATAAACATTACACAACAATTCACGTGTGAAATATTTGATAAAGTAATTCACGGATAATTATAAAATACTGCTTAGTGGATTGAACTTAATAGTAAAAAGGGCAAGTTTCATATTACTCCCACATTTTTTCTGAAAAATAAAAAAACTCTCCGTATTTAATAAATAGTCTGACCCTTCTGTTATGTATAGTCCATAAAAAAAACCCCTTTACAATTTTTGTTATAAATAAATATAGTTTATATCATTTGAAAATTATAGTATTTGTTTTTTTTTTTTTAACTCACACACCCGATATGTGGTATTGAGGAGATTCGAACTCTTGACGTTTGGTTTCCAAACAAACTCACTCCACTACTAGACCATCCCACCGGGAAAAATTATAGTATTTGGTTATATTACTACTTTTTAGTTATTTTGATAATTTCCTAAGTTTCGTATTTTTTACATATTAATATATTTTATATTATTTATAAATTATAGTATTTCATCAAATTACTATTTAAAAATATTGATTATATTTAAACTAATATAAAATTATATATTGAAAGCTAATTAAAAAAATCAACATAACAAATCACGTGAATAACTGATTAGAAAATTCACAATTAATATTAACTCGTCAATCCATTTTCAACTAGATCGAATAAAATGAACATATGTAACTTACAAGTATACAAATCAACATAAATGAGCGTACATAACCCCATTATAATAACTTTATAAAAGTTTGAGAGGGAAGAGTTGTGTGAGATTTTGTCCCCAAAGATCCATACTTACAAGAGATTTTGTGTGAGATTTTATGAAGATACCATAAATATATGAAAATTTCACAAAATAAACTATTTTATGAATTGATAAATATGAACTCCACGTCATCAACAATTAATTAGTAAATTTGGTAAAGGAGTATATTCTCCCCCATAAATAGCCTAATTAGTGGCATGACAAAGTCACATAGAATATCATGAATTTGAATACAATGAATTAAGATATATTGTATGCAAGATGAGATCATTCGGTGGCGGATCCAGAAAATTTTCTTTGGGGGCGAAACGTAACTGTTCGTACTTCATATTTATTCGTGCCGCTAAGAAAGAACATAAAAAATGAGACGATTGTGAATAATTATGCATTTAATTACTTTTTGTCATAGGTGTGTTTTGTGAAATGATGTCATTTTCATTTGTTTATTGTTTTTTCTATTGAAATGATGTCATTTTAGGATTAGTTTACACCTTCTTCTTTTTTTCCCTTCCCCAAATTAAATAGAAAAGAATGTATTTTTCATTAAAATAAATAACTGAAAATAATAATATGAATAAATAAAATTTGAATTGAATTTTTTTCTAATATAAACTAATTCGTTAATTGAAATTTAATTGGTTATGGCCAACAATAAATTAGGAATAATAATTCATTCATACTAATCATTTAAGATAGAAATTATAATCCAGGTGGTGAATTAATAAAATGATAACTTCATAATATATAATTTATAAAATAAATTACGTGAATAACATAGATCAATAATTTCAAATAAATCATGCAATTTAATCATGATTCATTATTAAACTAAAGTTGATATCAATTTAATAAATATATAATCTAATTCATAGAATTCGAATTGCTAATTCCACCCTAATTTGTTTAATTTATTTTGATTGAAGAGAATTTGTTTAATTTATTTTGATTTATATGTATTTAATTTTATTCCAATATTTATTTATATATTTGAGTGAGGTCCAATTTTCCAAACTCAATTATATATAAACTAATTAATATCATATATTTTTTTAAAATATATCAAGCCTAACAATAAAAAAGTATAAATAAAAAAAATTAAGGAAGCAAAATTAAAATTTAAATAAATAACCCTATTAAAAAAAATATTGGAGGATGTATATTGGGGAGGGGGGTGGTTTGGGGGGGGGCAAGTGCCCCCCTAGATCCCCCTTCCATCCACCCCTGAGATCATCTATTTCATATTCTGTATTTCAATTCATATTTCACGATCGAATTGACAAATTTAATAATAAATATTATAAAAATAAAAATTAATTATAACATAATCGATCTAGTCACATTTATCAATAAAAGATTGAAATTTTAAAAAATATAAACCATATTTTTAAAATATCAACCGTAAAATCATTTTTTTAAAAATTAAATACTCAATTTTTTTTTATAATTGAGCATAATCAACCCTGATTATTAAGTGTAAAATTAAACTAAAACATAAGAAATTAAAATTGATAAAAAAAATGAAAAAAATTCATAAATTCAATCGTGGTACACATATTGAAATATTAAATGTAAAATAGAGTTATCATTTTCTCTTCCCCCTCACTTGTAAATACATTCCTTATTACTTATTAAGCTATATTTGGTACATTATTAAACACGAAAATATGGGTAAACATTTCAAGTCTATTAGAGCCGTGAGATGGGTGAATTAATTATTGAATATAATATTCATACAGTGTGTTTCTTCTGTAAAAAAAAATTCGGTAAAAGAATAGAAAGTGCTACCACTCATTGTAATTATTTTATACAATATTTTCCAAATTAGCAGACAATGTAAATAAAAAGTAAGCAGACTTTTATCTTAGGGGCAGATTTGGGAGAGACCGTCTTATACATGAGACGGGTCAATACTCACATACGGAGATCATTATTTATGGGTGAAGTATCATTAAATCACATGCGAGTATCATTATTTATACCCGCATGTGAGTATCATTATTTATGGGTGAAATATCATTATTTATGGGTGAAGTATCATTATTTATGGAATTATGGATGAAATATCATTAACTCACATGCATTGATCCGTCTCATGTATGAGACCGTCTCATACAAGTTTTTGTCTTTATCTTATTTGGATGCCACACTGGAATTATTGAATAAGAATTACAAAAGACCAAATAATTAACTTTTTTATTTTTTGACCAACACCAAATAATTAACGTAGTCCAAAAAGGTCACCGTGGTACAACTATGAAAAATAACAATTTCGCTACTCTCATACACACGAGATTCCTCTCTCTCTCTTGAAAATAAAAAGGAAATTAATAAAGAAAATAAAAAATACTGGTAGCGTGGACCGGGAAGCAGGCAAGCAGAACCCGGACGTATTAGCAGTGAATAAACCGGAATCCATACACTGGCAATACGTCCGGAAATTTGGTAGGTTCTCCTTTCCGGCTGCTTTTTTGGGGCAAAAATCAAACACATACCAACACCATTCAGTGTGTGTGGATTATCGCTTGAGATTCGGGGAGAGACGACTAGCCGCCGCGTAGTCTCCGTGTTAGTACTCCTCGAAACCCTTATTTACTTCGCTCAATTTCGCCGTTGATTCGCGGTGTTTTTTTTTATATAATTTAATTTAGCGTGCTAATTTGTCTCTGCGTATTATATTATTGTTTGGATGAGGCGAATTGGTCGATTATTTGATTGGTCTGGATTTTGATGGGTAATTGTCTACGTTGAATTGAATCAGTTGATGATTGAAGAAGGTGCATGGCTCTGTTGAGTTGGAGTTTTATCTGATCATTTGATGCTTGCACTGAGTTCTTGTGTGGCGGAGTGATTTTTAGAGTAAAGAGGATGGACCTGGTGGCCAGCTGCAAGGTAATCTTAGTTTCATTTGGAGTTTAGTTGGAATTGTTTAGGAAATAGCGAATATTTTGGTAATAGAAAATAATTAATCTTATTGAGAATTGATCTCGATGTTCTTGCTCCGTTTTTTCTGAATTGAGAGAATGGAATATCGTAGCCATTACATGATTGTTTCGCTTTGGATTACTTTATCTCTATGACTCTATGTAGGATTTTTCTCTGCAGTTGTTAGTGATCTATCAGTTGATAACTCCATTGAATGAATATATAAAAAGAAGAAGATAAATTGGTTTGGTATACAGAACCTGTGGGTTAAATTTTGGAACTTTTATCCCTCATCTTTCTCACAAGTATTAGTACAGACATAGCGAAAATATAAAAGATAAATTTGTTTGGAATTTCTACCCCAGTATGCTTACAAATTTGTAAAGTCACAAGCAATGCAGGTATAAGAATTAGAGTGTGTTGCGTTTTAATTGGAAGCTAGTTTTTAGGAGCAATTAAACATCCTCAATGCATTGAACGCCAATTTGGCGATAAATAGTTTACTTGGCGACTTTTCGTGAGTGATCGCAAAAGCAATCTGAAAATGCTACGTATCAAGACCATAATTCTTTACTTAAGGCCAATTAATTTATCTTCCCAAAGCCTTTCCTAAAGTTTTTGTTGGGTTTAATCTGTTTCACGCCAGTAGGGGCTTTTTCCTCATTAACACCTGTTGGTTTAGACAGAAAAGCTAAATGTTGATTACAAAATATATTTACAAAGGTATTGTGGGGGTTGTTGCCTGTTTTGTGGCTGAGAGGGCAGCAGCCTATCCCCTGTATTTAACTTTTTGCCCATGTGAATAATTTTTTTCTTAGTTTTTGGAGTATGTCTAGTAATTATTATCCTGAAATTTTTAAAGATAGTTAGCGTGCATCAACGTGCATGGAGAGATACATATAAAGTCATTTTAAAACTGGTGTGTGCTTAAAAAGTTTAAAAAATTGCCTCGTTGCCTACTTTCTTTCTCTGTTACTTTTGATGTTCTAGTTGAACGGCTGATAATCCCTTCAATTTTCAAAATTATACACCCCCTCCATCCAGTTTGTGAAAACCCAGAAATGTTTCAGGGGTTTTTGTGTTGTGTTCTACCTGCCTTTGCTGGGAAGAGTTCACGTTCATCTTTGGTGACTTGCTGATGCCTACTTCAATTTTTAATGTCTGCTTGTGTTGTTCTTCTTTTAAAAAGGGTATTCTCATGTTTCTTTGTAATTTTTTGTTGTTCGCTTGTCTTAGACTTGTTATAAAAGGAATAGTTCAGAAAAATGATGCCTTTATGTTGCCCAGCTAGTACATTTACTATCCTGTGAAAAATCTTAATTCTCTCTTTTTACAGGACAAATTAGCATATTTTCGGATAAAAGAGCTTAAGGATGTCCTTACACAACTTGGGCTTTCAAAGCAGGGAAAGAAACAGGTCAGATGTTTGAATTTATTGCTGATGTTTCAAGTTTGTCATCTCTAGAAGATTTCCATTGCAGTCCCTAGTCTCCTCCCGTTTGTTTTGCGTATCTTGTGAGCCAGAGCCTAAAAGCGTCTAGATGGAGCTTGAGATACATTAAAAAATGGAAAATTGTCAATTTAGGATCTGAAAGATAGGATATCTATCAATTCAGGATCCGACAGATGACAACTATCAATTCGGGACCTAAAAAAATGTACTTCGATTCTTTTTTATTTTTAAATTATTTTTAACAAATTCTTTATTAAATTTTATTAATAATTAATAAAGGATTTTTTATTGAAAATTTATATACAAATTATTAAAAAATAAAAAAAAGATGAATTTTGAGGTCCTTGATTGATAGATATAGAACTCCTTAAAAATTCTGTTTTGTTCTACAGATTAAAATCTACTTTTTTATTGGTGCTACTATCCTGCATGTTGTAGTTTTCAATTGCTCAAAAGGGTTACTGGTTTATATGCTCTATTTTGTACACTCAGTATTATGTTTATTTTTACTCTTCCGTTAATGTTACATTTCCTGCTATTGACTGTTAAGTAATATAACATTATGACTTTTTACTGGTATTGGATTGGCACAGGACCTTGTTGATCGAATATTGGCCATTCTATCTGATGATCGAGGTAATTGTCTGTGCTATCTCTTTGTTACTTTCAAATAACAAATATATTGAATGAGGACAGCTATTCTGTATGTTATAATATTTCACTTCCTGTCAGGCAAACTCAACTTGCATCGGTCCTATGACAATTATGCATCAAAGTACTTTTGCATTCATAGTTTAATGAAATTAAGTAGCCAACTTTTGATCCTTGTGAGTAGATAACATAATGTAGTTGACAGCAAAAGTTCCTACAAAACTTGTTGCTTCCTTATCTAAATAACTTGAAATAATGTTCTAATCTCATGCTTGTTGCCCGTTACAGAAAACTGTTGCTAAGAAATCAAGTGAGTATAGTGAAGTCATTGTTCGGATCATGGGATTAAACAAATGGTCCATTTACAGACAAATATGTGATAGCATGTCCCTTAGTACTTGTGAATAAAATATGAGGAACTTGGTTGATGCATACTATGAGTCTCGTAAACCTCATTTGCCTAACATATAACGTTAACCACTTACAAAGCATGGGTGCAATGTGATATATTGTTTATCTGCAGCAGTTTCAGGAACCTGGGCCAAGAAAAATGCGGTTGGAAAGGATGAAGTGGCAAAGCTCGTTGATGACATATACAGGTCTTCTCTGTTCCAATCATGGACTTATTCCCATATATGCTTAGAGAGCTTTTCATATCTACTTACTCTATTGATTTTTATTTTTATTTTGTTGTCTATATACATCCTCAAGGCGCAGACTATGGTTACATATATTTTTTTCTTTTCACTTGTGCAACTTTTAAGTTCTATTCCGGTAATCGTTATACTTGTCAACAACTATCTACCGTTTTGACCATGAGCAAATTTGTTGAAAGACAACTGATAAAAGTCGAGATGGTGGGTAAAAAATGTAAAATAACAATGCAAGGACAAAAAATGCAATGTAAAGTAGGGAGGGGTATTATTCTGTGCCAGAGATGATCTTATGCCCATCATCCTCTTTTCATAATCAGAAAAATGCAGATCTCTGGTTCGGCTGACTTGGCATCAAAATCACAAGGCTTTTCAGATAGCACGGTTGTAAAACCGAAAGTGGAGATAGTCGATTCGTATCACATGGATAAGATACGTTGTCTCTGTGGAAGCTCATTGCCTACTGATTCAATGATTAAGGTACGTACAGTTTGCCTATTGAAGTTATATAAAGTATGATATTCACGAGCTTCTTATACTATGTTCATCCTGATTATTTATTGTTGTTGCCGCCTTTTCTAGTGGCTTGGGGTGGGTGGGGGATAGTTGTTAAAGGTGTGCCAAAGGGAGCAAGGTGCACCAGGCTTTACCCTTTGTGCGCCTTTAATTACTAGATTTTCTTGTCATTGGACCTCTGCCTTAGTGACCATTCTAAATAATTTTTGTGATGTAAATAATGGTGCAGTGTGAGGATCCAAGGTGTAATGTGTGGCAGCATATAGCATGTGTGGTGATTCCTGAGAAGCCAATGGAGGGTGTTCTGCCTAGTCCTCCAGAGACCTTTTACTGTGAAATATGTAGGCTGAGTCGAGCTGATCCGTGAGTAAAAAAATTCCCCCCTTGTTGTTCATCGTATATCATCGGACCTGTCTCTCGTTACCTTTTCTGACCCTTTCCTTATGTGTTACAAGTTGATTGTTCTTGTTGGAGCTTGTTGATACTCTTGGGCATTATATTCACCATCTTACTACCTTATTTATAATATATATCTTAACCTACTCTTTTTTCTTTGTTTGAGCAGTGAAGAAAAATGTTCCTTTAAGTAGGTTTTTGTTATCTACTTCCTCCGTGGTCTGTCTTTATTTGGTTTTTTCAATGATTGCAGTAATTCATAAATAATTTCACAGTTAGTTGTCACTATATGAGGTTGAAGTTGTCTCCATAGTCACGTTCTTTTTGGATACTTTTTTTAATAAACTGAACGTAAAAATAAAGAAGAGAACAGATTCCTGTAAAATTCTTGAGATTTGTTGGATTGTGTTTTCCTTGCACGGAAGTAATGTCTCGGGCACATTTATGTTGTAACCATCAATTACTAGTGTTATAACTTGAAATCAGGTTCAAAATTTCATCTTTTCTCCCGCGCTAATAATTTTCTAGGCTTTATTTCAAAGTGTATACAATCAGCTGAAAGAAGTTGAAGCTAAATTTTATAATTTGTTAGTGGATTAGGATAGTTGTGTTTGTTGGTCACAGATGTCTCTACTGTCACATTCTCAATCAGATTTATTGTCATTTAACTTGTTTTTTTATTCCCAGAGATCTCCCATAGTCCCATTACATAATTAAATTATGGGAAAATAGTTAGCAAGAGCTTGCCTAATGTTGGATGCTTATTTGGTAATCACCAGATAGGCTATCTTAAAAACATTGATAAATTTATGTACTGCTGGATCCTTCAAGTATTCATCAGTGTTTTAATTTATGCGACATAGCTTAACCAGGATACATGCCCGATACTGCATTTTGAACTCGATATATATTGGTTTTTTTATTCTTGGAATGAATTCAGAAGATTGTTTGATTCCTGATATTCATCATTGTGTTAAAACATGCAGCTTCTGGGTTTCGATTGCACATCCTCTAAATCCTGTGAAGTTGAATATCACAAGTGTTCCTGCAGACGGGTATGTAGATGCAATATCCTTCTTTTATCAACAGTCTCTAAGGTTCACATGTATGACTAATATGTCAAAGCCCTTCACTTTCTGAACTTGATCATACTAGATTGAGCACTGTTGCTCTCCGTTGATGAATCTGTAGTTTGGGTGTACTTTTTGGGAAGTGGGATTATAAATGCTGGAAATTGCTCTAAACTGTCAAGATGCTTATCATTCTGATGCTTATCTATCCTTTGAGGTTTTCTTGTTTATGCATGTTCCATCGAGTTGTTTTCTTAGTGGCTCTGCATATCTGCTCATTTGTGGCTTTGTAGCTCTAATCCTTCTCTGAGCATTGAGAAAACCTTTCAACTAACAAGGGCAGACAAGGACTTATTGTTGAAACAAGAATTTGATGTTCAGGTTGGTGATCATTTCATGTAATAGTAAAATTGTATGTGCTGTTCTTTAGAATAAACTCATTTTTTACATGGTTATGATCAATTTTCCACCTAGGCATGGTGCATGCTTCTCAATGATAAGGTCACATTCAGGATGCAGTGGCCACAATATGCAGATCTGCAAGTGAATGGTATGATATCCTCTTAGATCGGTCAATTTTAATCTCCGTGTCTATTAGAAGTAGAAGCTCTCTTCTCCAACTCTACCAAAACTTTTTCTAATTGTTCTGTAGTTGGAGCTGTACATAGAGATTCATACATTTTGAGTTTTGAGTGGGATTGCATCCCATTTTCTCTTTGATGTAAATGATAGAGGACAGACAAGTGCTACCTTCTCGCCTTCATATAAATGGTGTGCTGCTGTCCTTGCTCGTAAATATGAAACAAACACTTTTTTCTTTCAACCCTATAGGTGTCTCAGTACGGGCAATAAACAGACCTGGTTCTCAACTTCTCGGTGCAAATGGTCGAGACGATGGATCTATTGTGAGTTTTCTCTTTAAATTGACACCTGTTTTATTGTTTACAGTATGTTGTTGAATAGAAGTTTTTGCTTTTATGGGGAAGCAGGTTCTCTTCCGCTCCCTATTCCACATGTTTTATTATGGCCCACTCATGCAGTTTCCATAAATTACCATGCCCCAGGGATAGCCCAGGTGGCTTTTTTGTTGCTAGTTCCTGTTTAAATTAGGGAAGTGCAGCGTAATTTATATTATCATCAAGCTTTCTAATGCTTGGTATGGATTACCTACATGGATCCTTTTTTTTTTTCCAGGTTGCTCTGTCAAGGATTATTAAACCGGGGGCGAGAGGGGGAGGGGGGATGGGATCATAAAACTCATTTTATAGTTCGATCATGTTTGACTAGATATTCTTTATTGACTTTTACATGTCCCTTAGTGTATATCTTGTTGTTTTGTCAGATTACAACATGCACCAGAGACGGAATTAATAAGATTTCCTTAACAGGATGCGATGCTCGCGTTTTCTGTGTGGGAGTTAGAATGGTAAAGCGCAGGACTTTGCATCAGGTTGGCTGATCTTCCTGAAATCTTTATTCTGGTTTATATTCTGAAATCTTTATTCTGGTATATACATGTGCGTTGGAGAACTTAGGTATTTTGATTAGTTCAAAATAATGCACTGATTATATGTTTCTCTGAATTTTGTGAGTACAGAATCCATTGTTCGTGTTTTAATCTTGCATTGTCTCAGTTTCTTTAACTGTGTGTCAATGTTTTCAATTTCATTCTTATAAGAATGAGATCATGTCCTTGAATTTTCCCATATAAAGATACGAGGGACTTGGTTTCGGTTTTCTTTTGAAAACAGGAATTTGCGGGACTTACTGGCAGTCTACATTTCTTTCAATTTTTTATTTGCCTGGACTTAATGGTGAACTTCTTGCACCTTTTTGCTAGATTCTTAATATGATCCCAAAAGAGGATGAAGGTGAGCGGTTTGAGGATGCACTAATTCGTGTTCGTAAATGTGTTGGCGGAGGACCTGCAACAGAAAATGCTGATAGTGACAGTGATATTGAAGTCGTTGCTGATTTTGTTCCTGTCAATCTCCGTTGTCCTGTGAGTAGTGTTAGCATAACATACTTGTGCTGTTGGGCATAGTTTGAAAGAGAATAAGATGGTGTCTCTGATCCCTACAAATACGCTGCCCATGAGCAGATCTAAGAAGTCTGCAGTTGATGCATTTTGTGAGCGTAGTGTACTTCTTTACTTGTATGAAAAATCTTCAGCTATGTTATAACATTGACATCTGTAGCTGCAAACCACCTATTTCTGAAAAATGGGATTTGAGTGTATGCTTCCCTTTAGATTTAGTTTTATTGTTGAAATTCCATTGGAAACTTCTTGATCTTGTTATTATCCAATTCATATTTTGAATGCTATTAAATTTTACTAATTACTTTCTATGATTTTGAGATTAGGTTTCATCATATGACATTATGACCTGTGTATGTTGTATGGGTGGGATTGTTGGGTGGTTAATGTTTATTATTTTGCCATCATGAATCAGCATTTCTGCTTGAGGCAGCCTTGCTTCTTTCTTTGAGGTACTATTACGGTGCACTTATTAGGAACTGAATAGTCTCCACTCTTATGATTGCATTCTTCAGATGAGTGGTATGAGAATGAAGATCGCTGGAAGGTTTAAGCCTTGTGCTCACATGGGATGTTTTGATCTGGATGTGTTTGTGGAGATGAATCAACGTTCTAGAAAGGTTAGTTATAGGAATTTTTTGTGTTCCTTGAATGCCAGTTCTTGTTGCGGACTGAATGGACAAGAAAAGTTTGCACATCATGAGTTAAACTCACTCACATAACTTGAATTTAAAACCTTCCTTGACTTTGCTTCTTATACTCTTGAATGTTGTTTGAGAATGCAGTGGCAATGTCCTATTTGTCTGAAGAGCTATTCATGGGAGAAAATCATAATAGATCCATATTTCAATCGGATAACATCCAAGGTACTGTCTTGTGTTTTGATGCTTTATTTCTTCTGCCATTCTCGATTAAAATTATGCTCTCTTTATTATGTATTACAGATGCAGGATGCTGGAGAAGACGTGGCAGAGATTGAGGTGAAGCCTGATGGCTCTTGGCGTGCTAAAGCAGAGGGAGATCGTAGAGGTCTTGGGGAGCTTGGGCTGTGGCATTTGCCTGATGGTACCATCTGTTCGTCTACTGAAGCAGAATCAAAGCCAAAAGCAGAACTTAAACCAATCAAACAGGAGAATGGTTCTGATGGTCATGGTGCTCTGAAACTAGGAATTAGAAAAAACCGAAATGGTTGCTGGGAAGTTAACAAACCTGATAATGTGCAAGGGACTGCAAATAGGCTTCAACGAAATTTCGACAATAAGGGTCAAAACATAATCCCCATGAGCAGTAGTGCCACTGGTAGTGGCAGAGATGGTGAAGATGGTAGTGTCAACCAGGATGGTGGGGGGAACTTTGACTTTTCTACAGTTAATGGTATTGAATATGAGTCCATTCCCCCGACTGCTCAACCACCACAGGAATTTAATGATCCATTTACTGCTGGTTCTGCTGGAGATGCTGAAGTGATTGTCCTTAGTGATTCTGATGAAGAAACTGAACCTCTAATGCCCTCTAAGGCCGTTTACAAGAGCACTGGAGCAGATACTAGTGGCATTCCATTTCCAGCTCCACAGCACGGGATTCCTGATTCTTTCTATGAAAATCCTGCTGTTGGTAGTGGAGCAAATTCATGCCTTGATCCTTACAACACAAATGATGATGAGTTTGTGAGTAATCTTTGGTCATTGCCATCTGGTGGTCAGGGAGTTCCTAATTTTCAGTTATTTGGGTCTGATGCTGACATTTCTGACCCTTTAGTTGACATGCAACACGACACGCTTAATTGCCAGCCATCTATAAATGGTTATACATTAGCTGCAGAGACTTCTATGGGATCTGCTGCACTTGTCCCCGAGTCTCATGCCCAACATTCTAACACAAATGGTGGCTTAGTAGATAATCATTTGGCGTTTAGTGGCAATGATCCTTCTCTTCAAATATTTCTTCCTACAAGGCCTTCTGATGCTTCTACTGCACAGACTGATTTGAGAGACCATCCTGATGTTTCAAATGGTATTCGTACTGAGGACTGGATTTCTCTCAGGCTTGGTGATGGTGGTGGAGGGGGTAAGGGTGAACCTGCAGCGGCGAATGGCTTTGGTTCAGGCAATCAATTACAATCGAAAGATAGTAACTTGGAAGTGTTAGCAGATCACGGTACATTATTTCTATCTTCTTTCTGAATCCCCCGAAAAGGGTAAAAGACTAGTAGTTTTCAAGAAAAGCAGAACGATTGTCTTTGGCCATGCAAAATTTGATAACCTGTCTTATAGTTATAATCCTTGTGCATTTTTACTTATTTTAATTTCTTGGTTGGCAGCATCATTTTTACTTGGTGGTATGAACGGCAGCAGGACTGGTAAGATGAGTAGAGAAAGATCGGATAGTCCTTTTTCATTTCCTCGCCAACGGCGTTCTGTAAGACCAAGATTGTATCTGTCTATTGATTCAGACTCTGAGTAAAGAAAAGCCATTGGAGAAGATGCTGTGCCTTCTTTCTATTAGAATTCGGGTAGGACTGCCAGTCAGGCGCATCCTGTGTGGAGAGACAGTCTCATTCTTGCTTCCTAGTTGATCCCTGTACATTTAGTAGATTGAAGAAGCTGACCTGCATCGGGAGATATAATTTATTTGTACCTGCCAGCCTCCACAGGATTGGTGAGCCATCGACATCGACTCTCCTATTTGTTTTCGAGTTGAAGCTCCCTCAATTCCTGTCATATTCTGTTTTCTAATCCTGTAAACCATGTTTTGCTTTCTTTTCTTTTTTTCACCTCGTTTCTTGGTGAATTTTTGCAGGTATAGCGCCCGTTAAACTGTACATTTTGTGGTTTCAGTAGTTGGTAAAGTTGGAGTTCAGCTATTTTTGCTCGAGGGGAAGATGAAGGATTACTACATTTAGATTAGGAAAATAACTTGTAAATGACACACAAATTCAGTGTTTTTTTTAAGTTATCGATATATAAAATATATATGTTTGCAATTTAGTAGTAGCCGTTGTCATCGCATTCATTTCTAATCTCATCGGGTAAAGGACTCAGAAATTTACCGTATTTTAGGGATTTTTAAGTTTCACCTATCTTTTGTCAAATTATTTAATTTTTTAAGATTATTTTTTGAAAGGGAAAAATGAGTAAAACTTTTTGTTTGTGAAGGTTAGGACTTGAAGCTTGTATAAAGACATATACTGAAAAGGATCAAATTTAGGTATAGTTGAACACTCCAGACGAATAAGATTAGAGACTTATAGTTGAAAGTAAATTTTGTATTGAAGACAAGAGAGTATAATATATTTCCCTAAGATGATATATACAACAATAATAATAGTAATAATAATGAATCTGCCATATCAAAGGGATGTGAACTAATAAATTAATGAAGCTTATCAGCTTCTACGCCTATCAAACGGTCTCCCGTCATGATAGTACAAAAACAATGCTTGTTTTGCTACAATTTATCATGTCACTTACACGGTTATGACTGCATCAAAAGATAATCGAAGTGAAACAAAATTGTTAGCCAGAGACGGTCGTCTCCGTGATGATGTGCTCAGAAAATTTGGATACAACTTTGAGTGCAAGATTGCAGCAGAATTGGCCCGACGACAGTCATAAGCCCATAGTTTTGCTCAGTCATCACTTTCTTGGTCAAGAACCGGGAGAATGGCTAATGCTGGGGAACCGAGGTGCATGCCTCTAACAATACCACCATAGCTGATCTTGATCTTATAGCACAGTAGCAGTATGGAATCCCATAGCGCAGTTCTTCCCTGCAAACAAAGCAATATTAGGATCGTCACACGGTGAAAACATCCTTCCTATCTACCCACGTGTTTGTCCATTTTATGATTTCAATATTAGGATTTTGATTTTATGATTTGCAAGCAGTCATGCACAGCTTTCGAATCATTTGTAATAATTAATTTCTAGTGTTTGCTTTTGACTCGTCTTGGCATATGACATAAGGTAATTATAACAAGAGACTGATTTGTTTAATAGAATAACTAGGAAAACTAAATAAATTGAAGACAAAGACTCTTTCACCTGAAATTCCAGCGGAGGTGAGCGATAAAATGTTCTACCCTGCTTTTAGGAAATCGAAGAAATATATTTACAAAAGAATTGAGGAGACATGTCTTGTACAGCCTTCAGAGTAGTTCATTATTATGTGCTTCTAAGTTTAAGGTGGTTCTAAGGTAAAATTGCATATTATACATCATTTAGCAAAGCTGCATCTCATACAGTCATACTCCTCAAATCCAAAACCACAACTTTTGTGGGTTAAAAGTAAACCTACATAACCTTTCACTTAATCAATTCCTATCTAAAACACTCTAAGTTCGAATACGACATTGAAACTGGGAAAGGAGTAGCATATATCAGGAAGAAAGGGGAAATGATGGTAGCAAAATCACTATATCATGCACTATTATAAATTACCTGGAAAGAGAACTGAGGCTTTTTGTCCCAGTACAAGGCAAATACTGGGGGACTTTGCTTCCCAACAGCCAGAATACAAGCCCCAGGATGTAGCACTGAGGGAACACCAGATATAACAGCTACGTACTTCTCAGGAAACCTTTCTTTAGGAGGCAGAACACCCAAAAACAAAGGGTTCTTGCTTGCTTGAGCCCCAGCATATGTTGTAGGATCAACATGCAACATCCATTTCGGATGTTCCAGGAAAGCACAGAACAGATAAAGAAGCAAATGAGAATCACTAGGAAGCTCAAGACTCCATTTCTTATTCTTTTTATCATAGACCTCGCCATTTCCCAAATACTCATAGTTCTTCAAGCACGTTCCTTCAGCAAGTTCTACGAGATAATTGACAAATATATAAATATCACTAGGTAAAAACCATGTCCATATTAGAGGAAATCCATCAATTTACTTTTATCGATTTGTTTAGCACTACGTAATTAGGAAAGCTTACCACGAATCCTCTGTACAGTATAATCTGCTCGCACACTACTTTGAGGAAGTAAACCTTTACTCCATTCACCTTTTATCAAAGCATGGAGTCTCTGATGTTCCATAATGGCATCCATACCCTCTTGCAAAACAGGAATTGATGCAGCATGCTGAGGGGATTGCTGGAAATTGCTAGCTTGCAATTTTGCTAGAAATAAAAAGGAACAGTAAGCAGTTGAAACAAACTTTGCCTTCCAAGTCGCAAATGTATATTAAAACCATAATTTATGTTAACATTTTAACATACAAGCATCAAAAACTTGAACAAGAGTTGCACGAAGCTGATGAAGAAGTCCATCTTCGTCAACTGCAAATGCCGGCTTCCAGTCATTGCTTCTATCAATTGGAGATACATTAGCAGCAGCAGGCACGCTTAGTGTATCACTTCCAACTTGACTAATGTTAATCGATATATTAAGCTTTGCAGCTGCTTCAATAACCTAAAAATTTCCAAGAAGTAAGTGTTTCTTCTAGTACCAATACAAGATTTGAGAATTACGATTGAATAAATCTGAATAACCGAATGGGTCATTAGTATGGATGTATTCTTACTGTAAAACATACAAATAGTAATTTAAGTACATTTAAGCAGTATGCAGCAAATTAGATCTATTTAGAAACTACAACCTACACCAACAGGTGAGAACTCCAGGAAAATTATTACACTAGCTTGAGGTGAAATAAGGACAGGCCACAAGATTCATTGTTCTATGACAAGAATGCTTCAAATCTTATTTTTGAACTCTAGAACTTTAGCATTGTCTCCCCAATATATATATAAAGGTTTTTGAACAACTCTTTGAGAGAACGAAAAGAGGTCAATCAAGAAGTCCCACAGACCACAGTTATATCTATCAAGAGCTTTTTGAAAACAAACAGTATAGGCTAAAAGTTAACAGATATAAAATTCCAAAAGCTAACAGGTGATCCCCCAATTTCTATTGCAATGTTTCAGATTCAGGCTCCCGTGCATGCTCCATTTACTACAACTCCTCTTTTTGCTATTATCTATTGAAGTGAAGCTGGATATTTTTCAGTTGAATCATGACTATTGGAGAGACATCCACAGACTCTAAACTGGATATATGCATTCATACATACCCATGGAGAAAATATGAGTGAATGTGGTAAGAAGCGCAGTGGAAAAGTAATTTTACCTTCAAGTGGCTGGTGTCAATCTTTCCGAGAAGAGGATTAATAACAACAGCAGAAAACCACTGTCTGAGACGGTCACGCCATTTCTCTATATGTGGATGAACGCCCAATCTTTCAAAAGCTTCAATTGACTCTTCCATAGACATTGGAGGAGGAAGCTCTCCTTCCCCTTTCTTAGGTGGAGTTGTGAACTTCTGGGAACCAGGGGACATCCTAACAGGCCTTAAAGGCGTACTTCTTGTAGTGCCTGAAGTATTAACTGAACCACTGATGGTGTTTGGACTGGTCGCCCCAAATGCTTTTATGCTGGGGGGAGGGGTTGCCAATTTACTTGCTGTTTCAGATATTTTCTCATCTATATCAGCCAGAAAATTTTCAAGATCTTCCTCTGTTGCAATCTCTTTTGGAAAAGCACGACGTCTGTTTGACCAAGGGGTGGCAATCAACTGATCAACTCCTGGTGATGTCTGCAGGGACGGTGATGCAACCGACGATCGCGTAGAGCCTGAAGGTACAAGATACATAGAAGGAGAAGCTGGTGACTTGGATGGTGTAGTATAAGCATGCATCTTGCTCCCACCACTAGAGCTTGATTTCCCACCACTCGTTCCATAATTCGAACTTGATGGATGAAGAGGGACAAGCGCCTTTGATGGGGAAGGTGAGCTAATTTTTGATTTAGGAGGTCTCTTTGAAGACTCCTCAGAGTCACGTTTTGAACTTAAACCCAGAAGGCCAAGCTGTCGATCGGTAAGGCGTGTTAGCTCTTTTGTGCCTTTGGAAGGAGATACTACAAAAACATCCCTAAGGTTTCTCCTTCTCCACTGTGAAAGGGCTTTGACAAAAGCAAACAGAGCCGCAAGCAATATGAAACTTGCCACTGCTACTACTACTTTGGAACATATACCTGACACGTAATTATTATATCAAAATTCCAATTGCCAAGACAAGTCACATTATTATTGCCTTTAGACGATCCAAAAACAAATATTGTGACACTACTTACTGGTAACATCTTGAGAGACAAATCCAAGTCCAAAATTAGCAGCAACCGATTTTTCCCTGCATTGATCACATTCACATGAGCACAAACGATTTCTCACTTCATGTAAGTGTACTATGTTTTATATTAGTATGTAAATCAATAAATCGATCAAGACCGATACAACGAGCACACACTAGTAACTTCAATTCCATGCCATATCTCCCTTTCCACTAATAGACCAACTTCCTCCCTCATATTTCCACAATCTTCACGCACACAGCTCAAGCGAAATATCACAACCGCAGCCACAAACAATACTTCACTTCGAAATAATGTAGTAGTAGTAACTAATTGCAACCTTATATTTCTATTAAACCAAAATATAAACCTACATACAAACGCCAATTACCTGTACAAAGAGATGACGAGGGCGAAAGCGGAAACGGAGAACAGAGAGAGGATGGAGAATACTGCGGAGGCGGAGGGGCGGAGGCTGTTGGAGGTGAGGGCGGCGGAGAGTGCTGGGTTCTGGTACACAGCAAACATAGAGGGCTTCGATGCGCCCTCCGTCTTCTGCTGTCGTCCCCCTCGATCCATTGCTGATTGCCGTAGGAGTTGACTGATTGCTTCCCTAAAGCCTGTTTAGGGTTTTACAATCTGAATTTCCGCCATTGTTGAGGTTTTTTGGAGCTTCAGTAGAAAGCTGGAATTTTCAAAATTTCGCCGCTTAATGATTTCGATTTTATAACCCTAATAAAACGGGTCGGTTTATGCTCCGGGTTTGGTTTTGGCGGTACGTAATAATTAGATTTCCGATACAAAATCTATATCTATATTTATATAATAATACAATAAAACGCATGATAAATAATTATTATAAATAAAAAATTATTATTTTTTTCATTGCGTCTTCTTCTTCTTCCTCCTTTCTCTCTCTCTCCCCTCCCCCGCGCGCACACACATTTTTTATTATAGAATTCATTATACTATATTTTATATTCTATAGCATATTTCATTATGTATATGACATTCAAATTTATTTATACGAATAAATAAATATGTAAATTTTCTCATATTAATAAGTAATGGATAACGTTTGGTATATTTTATTATGTGAAAAAATTACCAACATGCATTAGATAATTAAATAAAATAATAAAGTAAATTATTCGGTAAAAGATCATAATCGGTAGCATGCTCTGTATACTTTATACACATATATAACATTTCTAATATTTTTAATTATAATGAATATGAAATATTTAATAATTTAACATTCTATTTTAACATATAACTAAATCAAATAGAGATAAATATTTATAAATTCAACAAATGTTACTATAAATATTGTATGCAAACAAGTGTGGCATAATTTATAATATAATATTTTGATTGTAATAGATATTAATTATGGGTAAATTACACTTTGAACCAACATTTTGGGCACTTTTTAAAAAATGACCAATTTTTTCAAAATTCACAAAACAGTACCTATTTTTCATTTTTTTTATAAATCTAACATTTAATCAATTTTACGGTCCGAAAATCATTTGTAATTGATTGTATTTTAATATTCATGTTTTCCCAGCCATGTAGACAAGTCCCCCCAATCAAGAAATATTAACATACAATCAATTATGCGTGATTTTTGGACCGTAAAATTGATTAAATGTTAAATTTGCAAAAAAAAATGAACAAATAGGTACTGTTTTGCTAGTTTTGAAAAAGTTGGCCATTTTTAAAAAAATGCCCAAAATACAAGTATCAAAGTGTAATTTACTTATTAATTATTTAAAATATTATATATATATATACATATATAAATATTGTTTTTGCCATTTGAAATATATTATGATATTATACTATAACATGTACATATATACATATGTATGTGTGTGTATTCAAGTAAATATTTTTTTATCAATTATATTGTCAACATAACTCCTTTTAAATTCATAATAATAATTGTCTAATATAAAAAACAAAAAATCCAAAAAAATAAAAAGACGGTATTAACTTATTAGTTAAAATATTTTTCATAAAGCGCGACGATATAATACTTTAATTAAATTTGAGATCATAAATGGTCCCGATCCCAATACACGGGCGAAAATCTAGTTATATATGAAAAAATATCCTTTTTTGTTCTGCTGATATTCAAATTCAAATAATTTAAATAATAATTTGGTCCCTCCATTAATATTTTATGTAATTGTAATTATTTAATAATATATTGCGCTCAATAAACTAATCTTCTATTATAAATTTATATTAATTTGTCGTGCACACATCTATATAAATAGCGTCATAGCCACCTAAATATAGCAAATTGAAGATGTCAGTCACACTCCAAGGCCTCAGCAAAATAAGAGGAAGTTCGACCCACCACCAACACCATTAGGTGTGAGAATACAGGGGCGGAGTTTACCCAGTGCGCACCACGGTAGCGGCTGCGGGTTACTCTCGACATCCAATAAGAGGAAGTTCATGTAAATTGTGCATTTTTTTAACCCACGTACCTCATCTGTGGTATTGAAGAGATTCGAACCCGTAACATTTGATCTCCAAGCAATCTCACTCCACCACTAGACCATTCCCACCGAAACACGTTTCTAGGCTTTTAATATATATATATATATTTCGAAAAGGCTATTCAAGATTTGAAGGACTTACAACATTGATCGACTATTTATATCTACTTGCCAATTTAACTAAACAAATTTGAGGATAATTATAAGGCAAAACACATTCCCACGTCTTTATACTTTTACTGTTTATTTTATTAGATTTTTGTGCAATATTTTTATTTTAATAGATCTTTATACTTTATCAGAATACCTCTATATAAAAATAACCTATTTATAGTAATAAAAAATAATGGTCCCAACTCGGAACTAGTTATAAATAAGAATAACCTTTACATTGTAATATTCCAGTATTTTTTTTAGGACCATCCTTAAGAAATTTACCTCCATATAGTAATAAAATGACATTAAATTTCAAATATATTTAAATATCTAGAACTATTTAACTACATATGTTACGTTAAACTTAAAATTGTATGAAATACTTATTTAAAATTGTCGTGACAATGCTTTAGTTTTTTTGATTAATACCACATCTTTGAACTTGCGCGTTCGAAATAACTCGATCATCCTCACAATCATCTTGTTTAATCCAAAATATTTTCAGCTTGTCCAACATGCTTTAAGCTTCTTGACACGAGACTTTTTTTATTTATACACTATCATCCTCTAGATTATCATCTTGCGCTTCTTGCCTAATTCCTATAATAATGTCTTATTCGATTGAAGCACGTGAATGAATCTTGCATACCTTTTATATTCATGTGTTTTAAAACATGAAGGAACATTTCCAACTGTTGTATAATATATATTAATTTTTTTAAAAAAATAATTTTTATATGTAAACTCTATATAAGTATAACTTCCCTATAGTAATATTTTTTTCTGATACCAACAATATTATTGTATAGAGGTTTTACTTTATATTGAATAAGGATATATATATAC
This sequence comes from Perilla frutescens, assembly GCA_026008535.1. Lineage (NCBI taxonomy): Eukaryota > Viridiplantae > Streptophyta > Magnoliopsida > Lamiales > Lamiaceae > Perilla > Perilla frutescens. Next base: position 3,197,894 of record BRKX01000012.1, on the reverse strand, counting down.
ATATGATTATTATTTTTAGGAGAGATAGATTAATGGATGAAATTAACTTTTCTCGATATTATAAGGCAAAAATAAATCTAGCTAAAACCTTCACATATACCGGCAAATTCTTATGTCAAGATCATTTATTATAATACATAATTAATTATTCAATTAAAGTATATATCACCTCGAAGATGAAGTAGTTCATTTAAGGTTACAGTGAGATCTAGATGATTCCTATTAAATGTGGCTAGGGTGATTGTTGTTAAATTAAGGAGAAATGCTTGTGATTGTTGTTCAAGTTTCTCTTAAAATAAAATAAGTATTATCATATTCAATAGGTCTTGTTAATTTAATTGTTATTTTTAAAACTACTGCATTTTAACTAAAATATTAACGATTTAGGTAAATTCGTGCATGTTGAGATGAAAGTATAAAATTATAAGGACTTAATAAGACATAAAAATAGTAAAAGGATCTATTAAAATATATTTTAATAGTAGAAGGACCTAAATATGTGTTTTGTTAAAGTATAAGGACCTATTAAAATGAAAAATTAGTTGTACAAGAACTTAATAAAACAAAAAAGCAAAAAGTACAAGGATCTAAGAATGTGTTTTGCCTAATTATAATTATGTTCTTAATATTTTAATTATTTACACATATACACATACATGCATGTACTCGATAGTTGAAATATTTTAATTTTTTATTTAATAAAAATCAATTTTATCTAATATTTAATATGTAACTTGATTGAGTCAGACTGGAACCCGATAAATCAAAGTTCAACTGCGCTCGAACTTGTAACTACTCGACTCAATTACACTCCTAGCTAGCTAGTCGTGATTACTCCTGGCCAACATGATTCAGATTTTAGACATCTATTTTTTGGGCAACCTCTCTCTCTCTCTCAGAGTTAAAAGAAGGAAAAGAAGCAGAGGTGTGGTTGAGTGAATGGCAAAATAGCTAGTAAAAGTGGAAAAACCTCATACCACCCTTCCTTCCCTTGCATCGACGAACCAAACAAACACTTACATTGAACAACAATATCCAACCAACACAAACCAAGTCCATACACAGCATGGAGATAGGAACACAGTGAGACGACAAGGGAGAGGCTCCGACAGCGCGACTCGACTCGAGGAACAGTAGTGCCAGGAGTAGAACATTCATACTACAACTGATACGAGATAAACCAAATTCATGTAGTTCATCTACACTACATCATATCCGGGACTGGGAGCACCACAACTCAACACAAAGTGCACAAGCAACCTTTATTTAGTAGGCATACAAACCTCATCTTCACATCCTCACCACAGTCGGGGAAGAATCTGGCTGCCCTACAGAAGAGGACTTTGACACGTCTGCCGCTGATGGCGCTTCTTCCAGACAGCTTTTCGTGTCGTCGCTGTTCATTCCAACAGTCAGCTTCTCCACTTCTTCTTGCGTGTATATATGGATCTTGGTTGCCACCTCAATAAACTCGCTGCAATTCGGGTTTTATTAAAACCCATCACGTTCCCAATGCAGTGTACTCAAAGTTGTATTTACGCTCAAATAATAATGGATGATGCATACAATTCCTCATGCATAGCAACAAAATCACAGACAGGTTTATATCTAGTATGATCAGTGGAGTTGAATCCTTTCTAATTTCCCAACTTATTCTTGTTTAATATTTGTTCGAGGAAACACTATGAGAATGCAGACACAAGCAACTTTCAGAGTTCACAATTTTTAAGAGATGCGCGCGTCAAACATAAAGCATATTTATGTGAAGGACTTACCGCCAAGGGTCATCACCAACTACCATCATGTCATTCTCACTGTCAGTATACAGTATGCGCCATCCATTGTTTGGATCTCGCAAGAGGCCTTCCATGCCGAACAACCTTTCCAGTTCGGTCAGCAAGTCATCATAACCATGCAGGCGAGAAAGATCAATGGCTCTCCCCACTAAGCTACCTTGTTTGTGAACCTACGAGAAGGAATGATCACCCTTTTGAGTCTCAGAGAATGAACGATGATCAGTCATCCATATACAGCTTTATCAAAACTTACCTTTGTACAGCTCCGCTTACTAGGACCCTGTAAATTAATGGCAGCAGGATCTTCTGTCAAAGAAAACCCGAATATTTTGCAGGTTGGAACTTTCTCCTTTAAGCTGTTTTCAGTGTTCACACTATTAAGATGCATTAATGAAGCTGCAGGTGCAGATGTTCTCTCCATTGCCCTTGGTTCGTTTGTCAGATGTGGCATTCGTCCTACATCAGCTTTAGTTCCATTCAGAATGGAAGTGGGGCTTAGCACATGATTTCCCGTCTGAAAATTGGAAAAGTTGGATAGCATGAGAGGGATTTGTCCCACTGTATGGATGCTCTTGTGTGGAATGGGCATACTTCTAGCACCTTCAGAAGCCAGAGGGTAGAAGCTGGGTGTCGGCCTCTGATGCGTGTTGTGAACATTGTAACCAAGTTGAGGTCTCGACCATGCACCAATATCCGAACTAGTTCTCCCAGCTAGAGATTTGAATGAGCAAATTTCTTGACCTTGCAAGACCTTAGGAAACCAATTGGATTCCAGAAAGCCTGTGAAATTGGCGGGCACGTGGTTTCTCACAAACTCGCCATAATGTATCTTTTCCATCCTGTTTGGTACAGGATTAGGTGTGGTAGGCTGCATACCGAACTCAAGCTGGCGATTTACACGATCACCTCTATAGAAAGGTGATACTAGACCTACATTTTCTTGACCTTGCAAGACCTTGGAGGATCTTACAGACTCCTCAAAGTCCAAAACTGAACCCCCGCCTGCGTTAAAGTTTAGAAAAGGAAATGAGAATTATAGGCAGACTCCAACTTGCAGTTTCAGACAAGAGTGAACTACCTAAAGAAAAACAATTAAAACAAATGGAAAGATGTGCACCGGCAATTGGGCTGCCATGCGGGGTCACCTGCAGACTTGACCTCAGTTTCTTCATCCTAGGTGAGGACTGGATACTCAGAGGTGCATAGTTACCTGAGAAATCAATGTCCCAAGGAGAAACTCGTTCTTGGTGGTTACTCATGATGTCCTCATCCCAACGCACCTATAACATTTGACGGTAACAGGCATGTTAGTGAAGTCACAAAAAGGATTGGAGAAACGCAATTACAAAATGAACAAATTAAGTTGTACCACTTTGTGTGTTATTAACAATATTGCACTACATGCTCAAGGGCCTTGAACCTACTTATTTTTGTGTTTATTTAGTAAATAAATTCTTAAATCTACAAAATGGTTTCGACATCAATCTCAATTCCATCTGCTGACCTATAATTAGCAAAAAATGTCCACATTTCAGACTTGTATAGGTCGAATATAAATAGATGATTGATCCTTTGCATCCAATAGAAGCTACATGTCAATCTATGAATTAGACTGAGCAATGAAGTCTAAAAGCTTTAATGCCGATAGTGAACTAGACGTCCTAGAGAGCCTTAATGGCAGTAAAAACACAGAAGGGTTGCCTGGTTATGAAGTTATACTCTACCATCAGGCATCTCCATTTCGAGTGCAGCCATCTATAGGGATCTATATCACCAACTCCAGTCACCACCCCGCTGAACCTGCAAAAGTAAAAACAATACAATCAGTACACATCACAGAGGCAAAAATATCTTGATAAAAATTTAAATTAACACCGGACCTTCTTTCGGGAGAATCATCAAAGTCGAATCTCATTCTGAATCTTGTCCCAACAGGTATCTGACTGGTGGTACACTTAACATATTTCTCATAGGGAATTATGAAATCAGCATGGCTCGCTCTGCAATAAAAAGTCCATAGCATTGGTAACGCTAACACAGATGTGCAACACAATAGTATAGGCTAATAGTACAAAGGAATACTTCCTATTATATCAGAACATAAAAAAAAAACGTCAACAGATAATCGATATCCATGTTCAAAGACAATGTCACTCATGCCGACCTTAAATCGTTCACCATAATGCTGTCATCTTGGTAATATCAGGAATCTTGTCACCGTGTTAATTTGTCACGGTTACTTTTTTTTTCAGACAGAATAGTTGGATTTCTTTAGATTTTTCTCTTGCAATTTCATTCAAATTTGTGAATTAATAGGATATGCTCATATATTCTGACGGTTGATCAATGAAATTACACTCAGACTGTATAGCAACAAAATCAAGTCGTTCGGCAGGTATATCAGCAAACATAATAAGCTAATACAGTGTTCTCTACCAGTTACAGGAGAACACTACTTAATCTCCATGTGTAACCTGCCATTTTGGTGACATTTCTTCTTCATGCAGTTTGAATTCGTATTCTTTTCCTGCATGGCTGCATTTGTATATTTTCCATCGAATTGTAGCTACAACATACTTCACGGCCTCTATCAACTTAAGATTTTCAAGTACTTTTATAGCTTCATCAGGCATGACTCAGTAATTCTGTAATTAAAAGGGCAACGCCATGATGAGATTCAATAAGTTGAAAAACAGGTAACAGCTCCTTAAATAAACTCCTAAATAGTCATCCCTCTAAGTCATGTTCGAATCAACCATGTTTGTGCACTCATCTTCTTTCTTTTATGATGAAGTTTCTAGAATTCTAGTCGCCTGAGATCATTTTTGGGACTCTAGATTTGCCTTGTTGTAACAAGTAAAACACAGTTGATATGCTATTAGCTTTTAATCAAAATGATTGCGTATTTCAGAGACATCAAAAGTAATGTGAATTCTAACAGGTTGTGAGGACCACATTTTCTAGAAATAGCAAAGGTTCTCAGATACTGCTATATATAGAGACATATATCAGAAAATATGATTTTACAGACGGCGCTTATTCATACTAGGGATGTCCCTGACTTAGCGTGCTGCAGTAACAAGTGATGAGCAGGAGAGTGGATAATTGATATTTTCAGATGAAGATAAATGACAAGATTAATGCTTCTTTTTCCTCCTTTTTTTTTTGTTTTTTTTTTGTTTGTTCTTTTCTTTTCTTTTTTTGAGAAAACAAGATTGATGCTATTCATTCCACATTGTTGGTGATCACCAAAGCAAATTTATGGAAATCACTTCAATTAAGGGACCACCAAAAACAAGATTGTACATTGAGGAAATTATGCTCTATAGAAGTAAAAAAGTTCTCCATTTATTGACTTGCAATCAACAGTATGACCTTCAGGTATCCAGTGCATGCACATGTTTAAAATAATTTGGTGGCCAGTCATCAACCAAGAAATGTCATTCCCACAGGAAACGGTCCAGAAATACCGTTTGTATTTCCATGGCATTGTCGGGACAATAATGTACTACAAACAAAACAGCTATGGATTTATTAGGTAATAATTCAAAGCTTTTATCCATGTTCCTTCTATATCATCTGACCTCTCTCAGACTTTTGTACATATTTCATCAACAACATAACTGACTATAAATTACATAAACATGCAGATAAACCCCTTTAGGAGTTAAAAAATGATAATACAAAATGGCATTGCCCTAATAGGATGCAAATTAAGCTGCAAAAATGATAATACAAAATAGCAGAATAAGTTATCATTGTTCACACGCATGCATTCCGGTGGATGCAAATTAAGCTGCAATTAAGAAGTCATAATATCTAAATAAACCTAAAATATGAAAATGTAGCATCTCACGAACTTAAGAGATACCATAGCTTGAAATTCATGTGGGATTAGAAGTTTATTTTGTTTTGACCATCAAATGTGATTTTCAATTTCTCTATTTGTGCTCTTAATGCACTCAATTCTTACTAAATGGCTTCCTTTATTACGTCCTCCACCATACTGATTAAAATCAGAAGTTCATTATTCTACATGTTCAATCACCACAATTTAAGAACATATATGAGATTTTATGTCATGAGCAAGCTAATATTATATTATTCGCTGCTATATACAAGTTGCCATGATGCTACATGGCAATGCAGTTAGTAGTGTAACTTGGTATCATAAAGAGCTCAAATGAGCACTAGAATTATTAGGTTAAGTGCGTTCATGATGCAACAAAATCTGCCAGAAAACAAAGAGAGTGCACAACAGTACCTTGGGCTGTAGAAAACATGAAATGTGCCATTGCTTGATATAGCATTTGCAACTGGAGAGAGGACATTGGGATAAGAACTCTGATTTTTAATGATCGAATCAGGCAAGCCATTTCTAGGTCGAGCAGCCCTTCTGATTCCCAGCCGAAGTTCTCCAGCTTCTCCTCTGCATATAGGTAAAACACACGACATTTCAAATGAAGATGCTGCAGATGTTCACTTCTAATATCAGTCTCTGTTTTCCTCTCAAAAGAAGATTCTTTCTACATTTTACTTTTTTACTAACCTATGTGCCCCCAAATCAACCTACATTTATGATGAGTCGAGTGTATAGAAATCTTGTCAGTTAAAAGCCTTTTAAGTTTCTATCCAATGCGATATACATACGCTTCCTTTTCTTTTCCGAGCATCAGTTTAAAATGTATCTCATATATGTGTTGCTCAAATGTAGAACTCTGGATGAAATGTACCTCAGAAAGAGAACAGCATCCCCCGAGACAAGATTTTTCTGACTGACAAATATGCTCCAGCCGGTAGTGAGCAAATGCCGTCTTGGCTGGCCTGTAACGTCATAATCAAACATTTAGAATCTCCTACAAGGGAGCGTGTGTATACATGAACCTTATACCTCTGTAAATGTGTCTGAACTTCCACTCCACTCCATGCAGGTCTTTGGCTATGAGTTCTTGGGAGGGCCTTTGCTCTTTATAATCCTACAATGAACATGTAATTCACTCAGCAAGACAACTTTACTGGACCTAATAGAACATTTAACTGTTATTGATCATATGGGACCAAACCAGAGGGGGGAAGCAGTCTTCGGCAGCCCGTCGAGGAACAGAAAATCCACCGTGGGTACTGGTATCAGAAGCAGTGAGGGTTTTGCAGAACATGTGGGAAGTAGACTTTGCAGGCATAATACCATTCCCGTCCTCATCAGCAAGCACAGGTTCACTCTCTTTGCCGTCTAATTTCACCCCTGCCAGCTGCATCAGCGCAACAACTTTACAAAGACAAAAATTGGACACTCTTAAGAATTTTTCTCTAAATCACTAATTGAAAGCCTTCCCTATCTCTAATTTTGTCAGAAAACGAAACATAAAAATAACAAGAACCAATAAGATAACTATCATAAAGACAAGATATACATCCCCAAATCAATACCCACAAAGCAGACATCACGAATCAATTTTCCTCCACCAATGAATTCCCAATCCTTTCGATTATCAAGCATTCAAGATTTTCAACAATCACACATCCAACTCGATAATACCAACAGTACCTCTGACAGAGGAAACAGGCTCAGTTGAGTGTACACCTCATCATTCTCCTTGTTTGCCTGTTACAAGATATATTATGCAAAACTCAAAATGAAAAGAGCCAAAGTAAAACCAAATCACAACAACACTATTTATTGAAATTAAACCCTAGAGCAAAACCAACAAGGCATTGGACACGAGAAGAGCTCAATAAGGCACTCACAAGCAGCCAAACATCGATAACTCGGCAAAAGATCTGTGGAGGAAGGTCAAAAGTAGGCATATCCATGGGAGGAAAGGGTGAAGCAGAGGCAGCCTGCTCCATATGGCCTTGAGGGAAATACACCACCACATTTCCTTTCTTGGGCAAGCTGGTGAGAGGTCCAGCACAAGCATGCCAGAGCTCCACGTATATTGATGGTGGAGCAGATTCTGAACAAGGGGAAGTTGAGTGAGAGGCAGCATTTGAAGAGGGCGGTGACGAAATTGAAGTGCGCAAACAGCCATAATCACAGCTACCACCTTCACATTCTCCTCCATTCACACATGCATTATTCTTCTCCACCTCACTCACTGCATGATTCAGATCAAATTCCATGAATTCCCAGAAGAAGAAAAAAAGTCTCCAACTCTTTCCTGTTCTTTTACGAAATAATTCAGTCACTATAGCATTACACAACCACAAAAACCAACGCAACTAACACGACCAAACAAGGGGGGCAGAGAACATTGAGAAATAAGCTGGAATTAGTAATCAAGAATCTGTTTCGAGGGTGGGTTTTTATGGAGCTCCCAGAAAATTGCAAGATGGTTTATCGTTAAAAGATGTCAATTTGGAGCAAGAAATCCATAAAGGTGGCGCCTTTAGTGCAAGAAGGGCAAAGGGGTTTCACAAAATAGCAAAAAAAAGGAAAAGAAGTCATTTTTTTTGTGAGGATTGCATAGCAAAGAGAGTAAGGAGAAGTAGGCTAATCTAAAAGATGAGAAGAAAAGAGAGGAGGGCATCAAATAATAACAAGAAATTCAAAGTATGATTCCTCCCCCATTTGCAGTTCTGTGAAGGGGGAGCAGCAGCAGCAGACATAGACAATTGCTTGGCAAGCAGAACTAAAAGGCAAAAGAAGCCAATGTAGTAGTGCCCCTTTTGGACTTAAGACTGTTCTTGAGTGTGTGTGTGTGTGTGAGAGAGAGAGAGAGGGATAGAACTGTGTTAAGTGGAGGGGACAAGCTAAGACAGTACAGAACCCACAGCCAAAGCCTAACCCCACTCCTTTCTTTGTTTGCTTTGCATTAGCTTTTATCAATTCTTCAGCAGCAAAAATAAAAATTAATAACCATAACATGTTTTTTTGTTGATTTTATCATTTTTTTTCTTTTTCACTTTTAGGTTAAAGCCACCCTCCCCTCCAGTCACCTGCACCACAAAAAAAGGAGGTTTTCCATTGAATGCAGACAAAAATGACTTTACCCTTCCTAATAAAGAAGAGATTTAATTCAAGAATTTGTAGACATGCCATCATAGTATGTACCACTATCATCTCTGTCATTGAATTTTACTTTGACTAAATCATCCCTTCGGACATAAACAAGGTGATTGCCATCTCATCTTTTTATTTACCATAATTTTAAGCACATGACATCTTTTACGCCAAGTTATTTGTTTCATCTTATATTTCACCAAAAAAAAAAGTGTAATATTCAAGAATCGAAGTCGACTAGTTCTACCTCCTATTATTTACGAAGAGAGTGAATCTTATCAGAAAAAAGAAAATACATATCTAAGTACTTGTTCACTTATTTCGGTGCATTGAATTTGCTTACTTTTAATCGTATTATCGTAAAAAAAAAAAAATCGTATTATCGTAATTTTAGTGAGCCCATCAAGAAAATCGGTACATAATTATCAAATTAAATATGATCAAATTTTATCAACATTTGTAAGAAGATGAAAAATATTTGGTAAGAGTCTTGGTTTGTATCCATATATGCAATCACAATATTTATAAATATATGAATGAAAGTTACTGCACTCAATATATTTCACCAACAACATTTAAGCGGCTACCACTAATCTTGATTAGCCTTATCCATTTGCTTATAATGCTTGTAATTATGCATCATGCTAATCATATCAATATAAAAGTCATGGAAAAATATTAAAATAAGTTTGTGTTAAGATTACATGCCCCATCCATTAATATTTATAAGGTGGAGCTCTAATTATGCCATTGACAATGGAAATTGCATTTCTCTTTTTTAGGACCTACACACCAAGAAAAAATTGGAATATGTTGTAATTTTATTTAGAAAAAATTACAATTTATGTACCAAATTATTAAAGTTACAATAAAAATATCATGAATTATAATTCTGATTACACTATATGTTTCAAATTACTAAAATTTTCACAAAAATGTTATGAATCATTATACATATGTCTTGATTTATTGATAAATTAACAAGTTTGTTTCGAGTCATGTTGATTTTCATAAGATTTTTCAATGGTTGGAGTTTGATTCATCCCGACAAATTTGTTAATTTGTCCAAAGTTTTAGGCATATGGTATAACTAGTCATGATTTATGGCACTTTTGTTAAATCCTTAAGGAACTAATTGATACGGGGAATTGAATGATCATTCCCAATGAATAAAAAATTAATATAATGTAACATATAAACATATTCTAATAAAAAAGAACTATGTATTTGATATAATTTAATATATTCAGATGAAAAAAATGAAATAATAAACTATTTTTTATCAAGTAAATTTTTTTATTAAGATATACGAATTATTATACGTGTATTAATTAAATACTTGAATAAAGTTTTTAATGAAATAAATAAATTAAAATTTTCTAAAAAATTAGAAAAAACAATCATGTACTATAAAAGAAAAATGCAATTTAGAAATAAAAGAAAAAATATTATAACATGTGTTGATAATATTAGCTACTATAGTTTATTTAATTATAAAGAAATTTAAAATTATATTAAAAATTCATATTATAATATAAAAAATAAAACAATATTCTATTTCATTCTTTATTCCAGTGACATACCAATCATAAAAATTGTCATTCCATTCAAACCTTCATTCTATTCTTAAATTCATTCAATACCTAAGTTAATTAATGTCTTATTTTTTATATATAAGTTTAGAAAAACATTTAGATAAGAGTTTAATTAATATTAATATACTAGATATAGAAGACCTCCTTCAATCGACGGCATTATCAAAATTAATAATTTAAGTGAGTAAATAAATAAGTAATATAAAATAGTAGGTATAAGTACGTAATTGAGAAAAGTTGGCATATACAAAATAAAGTTTACAAATATTAATTAATCAAGTTATACAATGAAATAGTTAAAATTACTTATTTAAATGCATTTGTTTTTATATGTCGAAAGTGCGTGTTTCACAAGTGTTCCAATATTAGAATTAATAGTTTTTCTTTCTTTTTTTTCCTTCAATTTCAATTTTTTTGTTAATTAGTTTAATTGTATATTGTTGTCTATGATTTATTCTATCAAATTAGAGTTTATAATTATTTTTTAATATTTAATATTTAATTTTAAATTTTTTAGTTAATACAATTGACTATTGTTGTTGATTGTTTCAAAGTTAAAATGTATAATTTTAAAAAATTTAATTCTCAGCATATAATTATTAATTAAAATTTATTATAATATAATAAATTATATTTTTATGATAAACATGATTAAAATTATATAATTTTAATATTAATATATTGATGAGACACAAATTGCATCAGAGCATCTCATCCGAGTAAAAAATGGTACCTGCATGCATATTGCAGCTATATACTTCCTCCGTTCCACTTTGATAGGCTTGTTTTCCTTTTTGGGATGTCCCGATATATATGCATGTTTCTATATATATTTAGCTAATTTGCTAATATATACCCCTATTTAATATGTTCACATTAGAGATTAATTCAACATCAAAGAAATAAATAGGGGTATATTAGGAAGTTTATTGATTAATTGTGTTTCTCAATTTTATTTTTTTTAATCCTTATGAAATTTTCAATTAGCCTGTTAAATCAGGACGTATAAATTTGAATAAATGGGTAGAACTGTTATAAATGAAAAAAAAGGGCACGTCACAGTTTCCTATGCAATATGCATACGTATATGGGATTATGTATGTATAGGTAGAGAGAGAAAGAGAGATGTCAAAGAGGGGTGGGGCCCATCCTAAAATGTTTGGCAGCAACTATGGTGGGAGTGCTCTGCTGTTAGTAGTTAGGACTCAATGCCTTTATTCATACTCTCTCAAGTCTCATCAACTTCCTAGCCCCACTCCCCTTTCCCCGCGTGTGCTTCACTCTCTTCTTTTTTCTATTTTTTTCTTTTTTTCTTACAGCAATATAAAATGCCATCTAATTAAACACCTTCATTTTTTACTCGGAATGATATCATCTATTTTGAATTTTAAGTTTTGTGTGAAATGAAGATAATTATGCAAATTATCGTATCCACGTCGTGATTTTTTATAGTTTTTATTTTTATTTATGAGTATCATGTATTGCTTTGTTGGCTATTAATAATTGACTACTTAATGAATTTATGGTTGCATTTAATGATTTAATTAGTTCAACCCTAATTTTCTTTTATTGCGCATAGTTCTAGTAATTGCGCCATTGTACGTATTACATTATCACTGTGTATCATTGTGTGTATAATGTGCATTGACCGAACAAATTTGAGGCTAAATATTTATAAAAATAAAAATAAGTAATCTGGTAGGAATTATTTGTTTTGCTCAATAGCTTTAAGCAGACGAAATATCAAATTTTCAATAATATTTTCAATGATCCATGTGATTTTAATAAATTTTCAATATTTTCATGCACTAAGACTAATATAATTATTTAAGCACAATAACTCAACCGAAAAGCATAACAATTAATTTCAAAATATACATCTTAAATTTGTTGGATAAAGTAAATTTGGAAATATTGAGATAAAAATATTAATTTCGGAATACTAAAATTCTACAGAAATATGCGTGTGACGCGCGAAGGGGGCACGTGGGGAGAGAGTGGCGAGCATCAGATTGAAAAAGAAAAGTGGTGAATCAGGTTGGCCTGCGCCTTTGGCGCTGCCTCGTTGGGGCCCACACCCCCCGGCTGCATATTTCTCTTTCATGCTTTCTCTCTCTATAACTCTTTCTAACTATATATTTCACGTATTTATACGCACATTGCATAGGAATCGCCGATCTCAATTGCCCCCAACTCCCCCACAATTTACGCAAATGCCACTCCCCAACTCAAACTCCCCCACTTTTCACGGTCACCACCACGACCAACAACCGACTGCTTTCCTTTCCTTTCAGCAGCGCCGCACACGAACGTTGATACCATGCGATTTTACCTCCCTGCCCCTGCATCAACTCAATATTTCCCAACTCATCATCTCGAGGGAAATATCGATTTAGTAATGAACATACGTGTGTCTTTCTTTTTTCTTTTGTTACCTGCTGTTTTGCATGAAATTACATATATATGTATGTATGTATTGTTAATTATAAATAGATAGAGACATGTTCTGGTAAATATATATATGTGGAATGAAGTGAAATGATAATTAGGACCGGAAAGAAAATTTCAGTTAAGACTAGTATGTTATGTTTTTTTGTTAAAATTAAGAAAGATAAAAGCCCTCTTTCTCTCTCTAAAATAAAATCAGGAGCCATGCATTTCCTGAAAAAGAGGGAACAAGATAAGCCAAATCATTGGCCCGCCCAAATCCAATTGTTGCATGTGTGACATGTAAATAGAATTAAAATCCAAATGTGTAGATAATAATCGAAGGATGAAGTTGATATTTTATAAAAATAAATAAACATGACGTGATTCATCTTTTTTTTTTTAATGTTCAGGTCATACTCCGGTTAGTCTACTAGTTGAATTTCAGACGTCCCAAAAAACATGCACAGGACGTACATATTTGTTAGAAATTTGATATTATATTTTTTTAATGTTAGAGATCAACATATTGAATTATTTCTATAGAAATGCATAAAATGAAAGGGCCTTTATTATTATTATTATTTATTTTAATTTTTTAGGTTTGATGATTATTTTCACGTTCTCTTATACCTACGTGCACGTACATTTAAAGTATACTGTGTTACCTCGAACTTCGTGGCTCAATGATATGGCACATTATTATATGTGTGATGTGTTGATTTCATTCTTTAATTCTTCTTCATCCAACTTCCAAAAAAATAAAAAATAAAAATGAAATGACGTGGTTAAAAACTGAATAATTGGTTGCTGATAATGTGGAGAGGACAGTGTCCAAACTAATGATGCTATCGTACGTAAAATATGCAAGATGCATCAAGACGCCATTCATATAAACATGCTTATTCGTATCTGCTAAAAAATATCAATAAATAAAGAGTTTTTGTTTTTGTTTTTATCACCGTATTTTTATTTGTAAATAATTAAGTTGCAGCACTTACATTGGCACATATACTTTTATTTTTTAACTTCTGTCAAAAGTGGGTTAGTTTAATTATAATTAAATCTCAATGTTTATAATTTAGCATGGTTGTACGTCAATTTATATTTAATAGCAATTTTACCACTCATGAATATAACACCACTAATCTACAATAGCGAAACTCTCTTGTATATCATTTGTGTATATATATATATATATCTTCTTTGTAGCTACATGTAATCTTCTAGATTAGATTTACTCTTTTGTAAACCTCTAGATTAGCTCTTATGGTTATTACCTTGTGTATTTATATAACTCACTCGTATATACTCAAATCAAGCGAGGTATAAAATTTTTATACCTTTTTTTCATAATTTTACCATTTGTCAAAATTTTCAACAACTGAAAGCTATCTCAGCCAACAAAATTCAACATGGAAGATAAAATATTAAAAAAAATCCACATTAACCTTCGTTTGAGCGAGGAAGAAGAAAACGAGTGAAAATTTGGGGAAATTTTTTGATATACTAAAAAAGAATTTTACAGCGTATAATTACTAACGTATTGATAATATTAGTCACTCCATTTTATTCAATTAGAAAAAAATGATAATGCAAAAAAATAATCATTTTATCATTTTTTTATGTTTTATTCCGGGACACATTTCAATTTAAAAAACGTACTAATTATAAAAGTTATCATTTAATTCAATTCATATCTAATTGTGATTTGAATGTCTTTAAATAGTAAAATAAACTACGATCAGTGAATAAATCATATTCCGAAGTAGAATATGGTTTGAGATAGTTATATATATATATATATATATATATATATATGTATATTAATGATAATTTAAGAAAACAATTTCATCCCCGGCCAATGCTCCCGACTAAAAATAAAATAAAATGAGAATAATTTAAGACAAGTCATTTTCCATCATTAACGGCCGTTCATTTAATGATGATAGGTGAAATATATGTCCAATTACAGCTGTACCACTGGCAGCTAAGGAAACACTAGGCATGCTCTTAATTTAATTAATTACCACAACCCCCATTCTCTTACTATAATTTTCTACTAGCTATATTTTAAATTAGTGTATAAACGCCGCAGCTTTTGCGCGCGCACACACATTACATGAATATATTATATAAATATAATTGATGCATTCAGACATTCAATGTTGCTGTTATGATTGGTGTGTCTACGAAATGAATTATCAATTTTTTTTATTTATATTGAATATTTTATGTAATTTCAAATTTTCTTATAATTGAATAAAGTGTACGTAATAGTTAATAAATATCAAGACATGTCTTAATTTATTTTTTATACTTCTAAACGTCATTTTTCTCTTTTAGTATATGATTTTTTCTAATTTTTTTAGTAAAAAATATAATTTATTTATTTTATTGAAAAATTTTATTCTAAAATATTTAATTAATAAATATATAATAATTTGTATAAGTTAATAAAAATATTTTTATATCGTAGAAAAATCCTTTAACATTTCAAATTTTCATTTGAATATATTAAATTATATCAAATACATAAATATTGTATATTGTATTATAACATATTTTTTGTTATATTTATTTCGGCATCACTTTCATCTTTCTTCAACAAAATTATAAAAGCCTATCAAAATTTGATTTTAACACATATTTTTAAATTATATAGTGAAATAAATAAATAAATAATATAAATTATTTAATTTAATTTTTTATTTATTTTTTAAATATGATACAATAATATTATAAGACATGATTATGACGTATAAATATATCATATATTAATTTTTTTTGGTCATTAGAAATAGCTAAATCCACGGGGGTGGGTGGAATGGCTATTCCTCTTTCTTTGGGAATAGGAATTTTCGATTTTGAACTATACCAATCGTTGAAATGAGAATGGACATAGGAATGATCATTCTATTCCATTTTGTTACACCGTACCAATCGTGTCTTTATTATTTTGAAACAAAATATAATAATTATTAAGAAATCAAAATATCAGAACTAGTAATCTCACGAAGTTACATTCAGATTTGGGCAATGTAGAACCGAAATTCTACAAATTATTATCTCTCAAATCGCATGTTTGTTTAATTTCTAACAAAATTAAAATAAGAAAACACCATGATTCTTAATCTAGAGAATAACACTTAAATAAATTATGAAGTGCTTGATCATTATATATATGCATTTTACTAAAGAGAACCTCAATTTGTCTTGCCCAAACATATATGATTTTTGTTTCTAATACAATATGGACAAACAACATAAAATAAGTGAATTTTACTAGAAATATCGATGATATAAATTGATATAGAGAAACTCGTATATTTGACCATAAACTTACTCACTGTACAATTAGCTAGTAGGTCAGTATATATAAACCACACAACGATATTTACCATTAATGACGACACAGGGTGGGACGTCTGCGATGAAAATATCTCAAGTTTAAATTCAAATACATAAATTATGATTTTGAATTCATAGCACATACTTTTTATGATACAATTAAACCCGGATAATAATTTACGAAATATTACATATGAATCATGTTTAACTAAAATGCATGTGGTATGGGGGTGTTAGAATAGTGTGAAATTAAAGAAATATGAATGTGAGTCTTAAAAAACATAAAATAATATTAATAGAATAAAAATAATATATATGGGTGATTGGCGGTGGTTGTATGTGCAAGTGGGAGATTAACCAAACATGTACTAGCATAAACGTATGAGATGTCACACCCATCATTTTGTCCATCTCCATAAATATACACAGCTGCAGTCACTTTATTAAAGTCACAATCCTCTCACTTTCTCTACTTACTAACTCGTACACACACACACTTGCATTTACATGCATATCTTTACATCTATTATCTAGAGAGAGAGAGAGAGAGATGAGAGAGAAATTGAATGGTATCTGAAACCGAAAATAAAGAAGTTTAAAAGAGAAGCCCCTCGATCGAGAGTCATGCAGCACCACCACCAAACACACACAAACCTCTGCTTCTGCTGCTCATACGTTTAGTGTGTGTGTGTGTTTTATCTGCTTTAATCGAACCATGTTTGTCGGGGGAGTGATGGGGACCCTAGGGGGTGGGGGTGGGGGTGGGGGGTGGCGCCCGCGATCATCGTACCCTATCTATTTGTATCATCATCTGTCATTTTCTGTCTCGTGATAACTATATTTAATAATTAATCCATAACATTACCAGATGATTTCCATTGCAATTATTTCAACAAATAATCACCGTTTCCAGATTCATTTTTATTGATTTTTTAGGAAATTTTACGATGAATTAATTCGCGCTTCGCATGTGGTTGTTGGTTTATAATTTAATGGCCAGTGTTGAGTTTGGTTTGGTTGAAGTCATGTTGTTAAAACCTTTTTAATGAAACATGTCAAAAAATAGTTTACATATATATTATATTTTTAGACATATTTAAAAAGGGAAGATAAGGCCTTATCTTTCTGACAAAAAGAAGGGAGCGAGGTGTTTGATCGAGATTGTGGGTCAGCTCATCCATATTTATTTTAATTCTTCAATATATATATATATATATATATATATATGTACACACACACATTGATAAATACTGTCATACAATGAAAAATATTCGTCCTAAGTTTAGGTGGAATTTTTAGTTTTTTTTTTCTTTTCTAGAATGACAACAACATCGTTTAGTATGACAAGATGATTGAAAAAACTCATGAGTCTTCGCGCATGCAAGTAAAATTTATATGGTAAAAAAGTATCACTTGTGATTTTTTTTTAAACATACTGAGATGTTGGGTGTCTAAATGACATTATTCAAATGAGGAGGTACTTTTCAAAATTCAGGATATTAATTGTATGACATTCAACCCATATATATTTTTGTTGATGAGGTGATATTTGCTATTTATATAGATTTTATAATCTCAATTCAAAATTGCTATGAGAGGATGCTAGGGACTAGAGTCCCAAGTATATTATGTTTGCATTTTATTATCATTATATTTCTTTTATAAAAAAATCCGAACGGTTCGATAAGTGGAATTGTGGAAAATAGAACATTTGACTCAAATTAATCTACTCATCTTTTTTTTTTTGTTTTTTTGTTGTTGTCGGAGGTAACCCGCAACCGCTATCGAGGTGCGCACTAGGTAAATCCCGCTCCTGTGTAATAGCCTGCAAACCACACAGGGAGGTAAACAACGCTTGGCAAGCCAGGTGTAACAGGCTCATTATTTTTTGCTAAGGCTTTGCTAAAAAGAATTATTTTATTGGTTTGATAGGAGATCACGGACTTAAATTCTCTTTTTTAATATAATATGAACTTTTAGGAAAAAGAAAAGGAGGGAGAGGGGGAAATATAAATGTTATTCCAATATTTTGAACTATCTAATCAGGTCAAAAGGGGTCTTACAACATTGAAATTGACTGCAATCTAAGCACAACAAATATTATTCTCTTTTGAACAACTTTTTTTTTTTTTCTGAAAAAGAAAAGAAAAAATATGATACTTCTCTTTATATATATAATTAGCTTTATACTCATGTCATTCCATCAATAAAGCATAGACATCATATATCTATTTAATTTATTGAAATCTATGTGAAAATACGATTAACTTTTTGCTGAAATTCTTAATAAATATTGTTTCCCACTTGTGTTGGTTCTCCTTTTAGACAAATCGATACCCAATCATTACATTACCACCAAATTCGTATTGGTAAAATTGATGTTGGGGCACGATAAGGTTCTATTATTTAGAAATAAATTTCAATTCCAATTAGGTTGGGATTACTAAAAAATTTATATTTGAAATAACGTAACATTTAATTTGTTTAAATAATATTACCTATATCTATTAGGTGTATTTTTAATAGGTGGTAATATATAAAACTAGCCGGTCAAACTTTAAAAAATTTTATTTTAGCCATTAACTTTTAAACATATTTATTTTAGCCAGAATGACATTTTTACCCCCGCGTGTTGCGCGCAACCCTAGCGCGCAGTGTTTTGCGCGCAATGCCGGCGCGCAGAGGGGCATTTTCGTCCAAAGTGGCTAAAATAAATACTCCCTCCGTCTCATAATTATAGTCCACTTTCCATTTTCACACATATTAAGAAATCACATTTAATATGTATTGGAAATATACAATTTACAATAATTATCCTATATTGCCCTTATTTTTTTACTATATTAATTGCATTCATACTATATTAAATAGGGTTATATTTGTAAAAGAATATTTAAATACAATCCCAATTTAGAATATGACTATAATTTTGGGACATCCCAAAAAGGAATAATGAACTATAATTATGGGACGGAGGGAGTATGTTTTAAAGTTAGTGGCTAAAATAAATCTTTTAAAAGTTCAAGTGGCTAAAATATTTATTGCCTCTATTAATAGAGGCATCTGATTGAACTGTACAAGTTCGTATAGGAAAAATAATAAGAACAAGCGTAGTCTATCTCTCTCTCTCTCTCTCTCACACACACACACACTGCACACACACACACACACATGAACTTGATTAGTATGGATGTGCAAACGGTCAATTCGGTCCAAAACCAGACCAATGAGGTAGGACCGAATGGACCGAATGAAAATTTTTTTACGGACCAGACTGACCGAATAAGATTTTAGGACCAGTCAGTCCGATCGAGTTTTCTGTGTTTTTACTTCTTCTTAAATTTTAATAATTTCTATTCTACATTTTACGTTTTTTTTAATAGTCTATTTTTTAGAAATATTATGAATATAATATAATATTACTATAAATTTGAAACTCAATAGCAATACACTAATATATATATATACACATATAATATTAATTTAATAACCTTATATGGTTTGCCTGTCTGTCCATTTTTATTTTTTTCCAGGACCAGACCAACTGAAAAAATGTTCGGTCCATTTAAATTGGGACTAGACCGCCCAAATATTATGTAAAAAATGACCAAATGCCCCAATTTTCAGTTGGTCCGGTCATAAATTTTCAGTTTGGTTGGTTCCTTGCACATCCCTAGTGATTAGTGATTCCTAGACAACTAAATATAATATGGGTAAGCAACATGAGAACATTTCACCTCCTTTATAAAAAAATAAAATAGAGATAAAGAGTAACATGTTGGTACCCAACGTTGACATAATTAACAATTTTAATAAACCGGGCAAAACCCACTTAAGATTTACGGTAGTCCTTGACAACATTTGGCTCGCCAGAAAATTACTTCAGTGCTTAATTATAAAAATGTTACTTATTCAAATGTTGGGTACTGATGTGTTACCTTATAAATTTCGGGACAAAAGTATAAGAAATGTCCAAAACACTGGCGCTTGTATGCCACACATGGCGGTCTTTTTTTCAATTTTTTTATTTGCATTTATTTCATTTTTCTATTTTTATAGTATTTTTCCAATATGTGTGTGTGTGTGTTAAAATAGATTAGTGAATATTAAAATTAAATTGAATTAATTTAATTTTTTTAAAATCAATGTATATTCTAAATTGAAATTAGTGAGTAAAATTAAAACGAATTAATTTAAGTTTCTTGATAAATAATTAAATACTTTTTTTTTTGTTGATGAGGGTAATATGTAACCACTATCCAAAAATGTGTACTCAATAAATCTCGTTTCTATACAATAGTCTGCAAATCACATGGAAAAGAATTGTGTGTATGTGTATATATATATTCCTGAATAAAAATAAACAATTGTATATACCTTTTCCTAAAGAAGTAATTGTATTAGTTTTGTCATCAGGAATTCATCGTACATGAGCAAAGTTGGTGAGTCAATCATGAGATTGAACAAAATAATTCAATTAGCAAAATCATGGGGAAAATATTATTATAATATGACGGGAAATTTCAAAAGAATGACATGAGAGTTTTATATATATATATATATATATATATATATATATATATATATATATATATATATTTCTGAGAAAAAAAGCCCTTAGACAATTGCACATGAATCAATAATCATGATACTTTATTTGCTGATTAACTAGCACTAAAACCTATGATATAACTGACTGCATGTGAATTTGAATTTGGTAGCAAACCATTCACCAATCTCCTTGAATAAATACAAGACATAAATTAATTTTAAAAAATATTATTAGGAAAATATAGTATAGCTCAATTTATTCATATTTAGCAAATGTCATTTTGTTCCCCCAGTTCATGGCAGCCTTTTACCCTACAACATATTATTGTTATTTATTTGTTTATTTTTTGTCTATGCTCCAAACCAAACCACAAAATTACACACAAAATCCACAGACAAGACATTCTACTAACTACTAATTTAAGATAAGATGGTAGCAATTTCTTTCGTTACTTATCAAGTGATTAGATAATTTAAATTGCTATTTAATGCTAATTAATCACAATTATTAAGGGACCATGCCGTGGCCGCTGGAGAAACGACGTAGAGTGTTTTTTAAATATTAATTAATCAATTGAAGCATAGCTACATTACATGTAGAAAAGTGATGTACTGCGCTAATGCATGAACCCGTGAGCTGTCGTGTTAGTCAAAATCTAATTTAATTCAATTTAATTATTGAAGTAACATATACATTCGAGCGTCTCTTTTTAAGACAATAATTCATATAATCTATTTATGCTACATTAATGCTACATATAATTATTAAAATAAAAACGAAATTAAATTGAAATGAAAGTGAAAGAAACCGTAGCATATTTAGAAAGACAAAAGGGGGTTGCACTTGCACTTGTGAAATAATCGTGCAGTACTATTGTCAACAAGTGTACTTAATTAGTTGATAAGATTGACATAAAGTTAACCTAATAATTATTGAGGCTTCATCAATTGAATCTACAGTTGAATTATTAATTTAGATAACTACGTTAGCACACCTAATCTTAATACTAATTAATTTTACTAGGCAACATTTAGCCAAAAAGAAATAGTAATTAATTTGTCTTTTTTAAGTGGTCCTATATATCTTTTTTTTAACAAGAAAAAAATATTTTATTAATCAAGTAACTCCTTCAACTATTGAGGAAAGTTGTTGTTCCAAGAACATAAATCAACACAGGAATTGCCAAACTGAGTTCGAGAATGAACAATAATGTTTTTTTAATTAACAATTGTTAGTCAATTAAAACTGTTAGTTTTTCCTTTTCGTTTTTTTTTACTCACACACCCGACCTGTGGTATTGAGAAGATTCGAACTCTTGACCTTTAGTCTCCAAGCAATCTCACTCCACCACTAGGTCATCTCCACCGGGATAATTAAAACTGTTAGTTTATTTTTAGGTAAATTATATTAAAAATTATTAACTTTGATTATAGTTGCAAATTTTAAATGAACTTGAAAAAGCAAACAAATAAAACATCAATTTTTAATTTAAGTGTTATTCAACATTTAAATTTTAGTTTTTTTTTTGAAAAATGTACTGAGAAAAAGCTAATTTATTTTATTCGTTCCATCTTTAAGAGTATGTCGGTCTTTTTTTTTGTTCTCCTAATTTTTTTTATGTCCAGTGTTTTAAAAAATAATAATATTTTTGTGCCTACTCCAAATCAGTATTAATTTTAGATCTCAACAAATTAAACACACTTTTTTTTTTGAGTTGCTGTTAATAGGTTAAAAGAACATGATTAATATAATAAAAACAATATTATAGTATCATTGTCACCAACAATAATCAATGATCATGAATCGAATCAGTGGCGACTCACAAGTTGAGAAATGTGTCGAGATCACATGATTTGTTTTTCATTTTCAAAATTTTAATTTGTTTTATTAATATAGTTCATCTATAATATTAGAGATTATTATTGTATGATTAACTAAAAAAATGTAGGGTTGATGAACGACCTTTGTTACTTTTTGTGACTTAATTTAAAATTGTAATTTTAATATTATTATTTTTTTATAAAAATTTAGGGATGTTAAATAATTCCCAACTTAAAAGTTTGTTTTAATTGCTTATTTTTAAAGTTCATATTAAACTTGCAACTATACCTAGAGTTCATAATTTTTAAGACAATTGACTTTTTTTTTAGATATTGTAACGAGTTAATTGTAATTCAATTCACAATGTTCGGTCGTTTTAACATAAACACGATGCAATGTTTTAATAATTAAAATTTAATTCCAATGTTTTGACATTTTAACAAAAATTATCAAATATTTTCATAAAAAATGTCATTTTGATTGATTTTTCAGCAAAAATGATATTCCGTTTTACATGTTGCCTAGATCATTTAAGAGTAAATGTATCCAAAATTGACAATAAGAACATTGTTGTTGTAAATGTTGGGCCATTTATGTTTAATTGTCAAAATATTGAGAATTAAATTTGATAACTGAGATTTTACACTATTTTAACACACATTTGTGTCGTGTTTTGCATGTCTTGAGTGTGTTTTATCTCAGTTTATTCGAGTTTCACGAGATTTTGGAAGTTAGTTGTACTTGATGAATTATGCAGGTTTGTCCGTCAATTTTTGATGCTTTGAAGTTTTGAAGTGAATATGGAGCCCTGGGAGATCACACGAAGGAAATGATCGAGAAAACGGGACGAAACGAGCCGTGAAGGAAAGTCGCGAGCCGCGAGTCGCGACCCGATCGGGACTGCATAATCGCGAGTGAGAGAGAGGAGCTGATTGCGAGGTCGCGACATGGAGCGGGTGCGAAGAACAAAATTCGCGACCCGGGTCGCGAATATGGTGGAGGTCGTGAATTTCACGCCATGTGGACCTGATTCGCGGGTGTAGCACCCTAAATCCTATAACACCCTAGAGCAGTAAGAACACAATATTTATATTTTCTAAAATTTATATTCTTAGATAAAAAATTCCCACATTTCATAAACTCCAAAACAATCCTAGAACATTTCAAAAAGTAACTCATAAGTTCTAAAATAATAAATTCAAACTTGAAACTTTGGTAAAATAATAATATTCAACCACTAGTTTAAGTTAGTTTGAAAACCACTAACGAACACAAAATATCAAGTTCAAAGTAGTTTACTGTAAGCAGTAAGTCCAAAAGTTCAAATTAGTTATCTAGAGTGTCAAAAGCAAGTCCACCCCATTTCCTTCACGCTGCTCTGAGCTCACTGACCTAAAAATATTTAGAAATGTGGGGTGAACACTCTTATAACGTACTCAGTGATGAGGACTGTGAGCATTTCTTTCTATTTATCCAACTAAAATAAATCGCAGGAATAATGAATTTAGGGTACTCTTCTTCTGATTCTAGAATACATCTTGAACTGTGCACATGACACATTCTCTCTGTTGTGTAAGCCACGCTCTCGGTACGTGCGTTACACTATTCTGGTGCATACGAAACACAATTCTTATCCAAATTCTATCCACGATAATTCAAGTTGGATTAAAAACATTTCTGTCTCAAAAAGCATATATCATATACTTTTATTTCAAAAATAATAATTTTACCCACCTGTGAGTAAAGATCACGTAAAATTGAGCAGATAATCACAAAGTAGACAAGGATCCTAATTGCGCCGCACCTAGTATCAAAATAAATAATTTTAATTAAATCATTTGGGGCAATTTTAATTGTATTCGTTATTATATGATACTTTACAAATCTAAATTAAAATATGTGAAATTAAAATAAGTAACCCAATCACTATTCCTAATATTCCTAATAATTACCTTTTACAATGAAAATCCACCTTCTCTAATTTTTTTTTTTTATAATCGAACTACCCTGAGAAGAATTAAACATCATGATTAAATGAAAATTGCTCATTATAAAAAGAAACTTACAAAATATAGATGTCGCACTATTATCTCCTCTGATATCGTGAGTTGTAACAAACACTTAAACAGAATTAGTATAGGTATCCAGTAAGAACCGTGTGTTTTTGTAGCCATTATTCGTTCACACGAGCCCCGGTCTTAACGCGAGACCTAGGGTGTAATTTACTGATTCAGCTGGATAATGTATCCGACGCCCCCCATCGGATACAGTTTCTGGCGTAGCAATCTTAGTATAGATGCCTTTATCTAGGCTACCAAACATTGCCTAAACTAATTTACTCATTCCAGAACTTAGTCTACCAAATAAAACAATGTACCAAACAGATGTGTGAAACAATCTTAGTATATTTATCTTAATAACCAAACACACAATTAAAATAGCTAATACGCAATTATCTTTCAAAGCAATCCAGATTTTATTAATGTGGGTATATCCGCACCAGTATACCAAACATTGCCTAAATGTTGAGGTTGAATATAATCCTCATAACCTTGCAAGAGACTTCTAGTTTTTAGTTTTAATCTAATGAATACTACTTAATATTATATCCATATATTAACATTACAAATCTTATATATATACACGTGTGTTCATTTTATATACATGTCATTAATTGGAGCCTTACACTTATCACACTTTCCAAAATGCCACATGTAAATTTAAAAATACAAGTTGTAATGTTTATATATTTATTTAAATTAATCTTTCTAGAGATATTAATTCCACACTTTTATTTTCTTAATTAATGTGCGCATGTATGTATGCTTTATATATGTATGAGTATAAAATATTTATGTATACTAAGACACTACACACACTATACTTTATATATTATATAATCCTTCTTTTATGTTGATAAAACTTTACATCTAGAAGTCATTAATATATTTATCAAATAAACAAATAGGCAATTGACATGAAAATAAGAATAAGGATAAAGATAAAATAAAAATAATATTTTTATGTAATCTCATATTTATTCTTCAAAAATATATATTTTTTTCAAAATTATAAAACACATAAAAGAAATAAGTTTGAAAATATTTTAACAAGCTTATGTAATAATTCTAAGGCCCAAGTTTAAGTTCTAAAATTTCTTTTCTATACTAGGGGCGCAATGTCGGACTCCATCAAGTCTATCTAATTTTATCGAGCATTACCAAATAAATTAAAACTCAAATTTAAAGTAATTAAATAATAATTTAAATTACATAAAAGTGGGTTGTTACAGCGGGCGTCCAAGTCGCGACTCGGGTCGCGAACGCAGCTGGCTTTTCCGATTTTTTCACTGTATTTTTGGGCTTTTTCTCAACTTGGTATATAAGGACTTCCTAGGGACGAAAATCAGGCACCAGAGATCATACCCTAAGATTGAAAACAGAGGTTTGCTGTGGAGAAAAAGCATCGCAAAGAACAAGATTAAGGATTTCAAGCAAGTCAAGATCCGAGGCAGATTAAGATCTTCCGGGTTTTATTTATTTTGATTATTGTTTAGCCATGAACTATTTGATGACAACTTTAGTTATTTATTTTGTGATGAACAACTAAACCCTAGTATTCTAGGGTTGTTTCATGATTTGATTATGAAATCTTTTTATTAATTCCAATTTTATGTCTATGATTTTATCGCACTTTAATTATTCTTGCTTTGTATGTGTATGTCAATTGACTGACCATTAATTGATGTAATCATTTGTGTTGATTCATGAATCGAGAGAGGAGTTTCAACACTAGAAAAGAATAATTAACTTGGTAATTAATAATATTCGAGATAGTTGAAATTATTTGAGAGAGCATTAAACCTGTGGAACAATTAGAAGTCACACTCTAGATAATTAACGGAGACATTATCATTTAGTGTGTGATCAACACTCTTAATACTCTGAAAAGAGGTTATGAATACAATAGTGGTTGCTCTAGTGTGAATAAAATCCCAACATAGCCATGGAATTGGAATAGGTAATTAGATGATTTGATTGATGATTGTGCAATCCCAGAATACGCTTGTTCCTATTGATATTTCTCTTTGCAGTTTTATTTGTTATTTGATCTTAGTAGTTTAATTTCGTTAATTATTTCATTTAGTTAGTATAATCTTTCTGAATTTTGAGTAGTCTAGATAACAAAGCTAGGATAAGCCGAATAACTAGGAGTTTAGAATTAAGTCTCTGTGGATTTGACCTTGTTCGCCATTATACTAGAAACCTCACTGTACACTTGCAGTTTAGGTGGAGTAAAAATACCGAATAAAATTGCAATTACTAATTGAATAGTTAGACAACTAATTTAAATTTTGAAAAAAATAAATATATTCTACTAAATAAATATGTTATATAATAGATCAAACTATCATTTATATTTTAAATGATTTTTATTTTCTCAAATATATCTCGAGTTTAATTTTATCTGGTGTTCGGTCTGTTGATTGACTTTTCAATTAATGATTAAGTTGGTTTCCTAAAAAAATGTAGTGTTCTCAATTAAATACATATACTCCTTAAAAATTAATCAAATCTCATATTTGATACATTTTTCAGCACCCATAATAAATTATAATTTTATTGAAAAGAACTTTTATTAAAGTAAATGAGCTGACTTGGAATATTCCATTTCCTCCTTGTGAAGGAATTGTTTCTATAGAATCTTAATAAGATAATAAAACCAAACTTTGAGTTTTTCTGTATAGATAATATTTTGTCTTCAATTTTGATACTAGCTAACTACAAACTTAGCTCTTGTTTATTAAGAAAATAAATTTATAGCTAAATAAGGGCCACCCAATCTTTTTTTTTTCTCATTTCTTAAACAATATTAAAATTAATCGTGAGGTGCGTGTCATTCATTCTTATCTTCTTCGTTTCATTTATTAAATTTATTCAATTTATACATAATTTCATTCGATCATAACATAATTTTATTCGTTCATAATTGTATCATCCTTTAGTACAAGCACACATAATTCATACACATGTGTCGATATCTAATAAAGATTTATTCTATCTTCTATATTATTTAAAGTACTATTGTTTCTATATATATTTTTTATATTGAGAAAACGAATTCGATTTTGCATTGAAATCGGGAGTTTGTGTTGTTTCAATCAGATATATAACAATCCAAATAAATGCAAAGAAAAGAAAAAAAAGAAGATAGAGATGGTGGTTGAAGCATTATTTTCAATTAGTCCATTGTCTCTCCAACAATTTGTATGTGTACAATCCCCAACTAAATTCCACGCAATTTCACTATCTGTCTTTTGCATTTCATTTCCTTTTTCTTTTCATTCATTCTAGTTAAATGACCAAAGTCGACATAGTTATATAATTAAGGATATGAAAAAAAAGATTACGCATTATAGATAAGAATGACAGTGAAACGTGTCAGATTCATACCTTATTGAATTATTACGGCATAACCAATCTTACTATATAACAACAAATTGGTATATATATGAGGAGGGGATGTGCATATATTAATATTACATTTAGAAAACATGTTTATGTATTTACAAAATTATAAATAGACCTAATGCATTCCACACATAAAAAGCCTCAATTTATATTAAATTATTAATCGTCAAACTCAATTCATCCCCTACTCACTCTTTCATCCCAACATACATAATCCACACTTTTATCATGTCTCTCGTACAAAATTTTAAAACCTAGATAATTAATTTGAAATCGATTTCTATTTAAAATCAAGACGTACAAACCGACATTCCCTTCTTATTTCACATACACACATACTTAGACGAAGATGGCGATACTGGTACGAGATCATTGCAATCGAAGTTTAGATCGTGTATTTATGGTGGGAGGGTAGGTTTAGGTAACACACACACACACACACAGTGGAAATGAGTAAAACTAGTTGGTCAAAATTTTAAAAACTTTAATTTATCCACTAACTTTTAAATATATATTATTTAGTTAAAATTACTATATTGCCCCTACTCAGTGCGTGGGACTAGTGCGCAGTGCCAGCGTACGGGTGTGCTTTGAGCAGGTGCCGGACTGCTGATGCATATGAATATTTTTGTCCAAAGTGACTAAAATAAATATGTTTAAAACTTATTGGCTAAAATAAATATGTTTTAAAATTTAAGTGGCTAAAATAAGTTTTGCCTCTATATATATATTGCTTACTTTATTGTATTCCATTGCTAATTTTTTTAAAATTAACATTTATAGCTTATTTTCTTATATTTCAGTGTTAGTGTCAATAAATACTAAAATAGTAAAATACAATAAGCTAAACTATAAAATCACAGTACATAAGCACCGTTTCTATTTCTCATACGAATTACTAGTATGCATATATATGAAATATCTAATAATGTGTGGAGTGGAAAATGATGGTTGAGATCGAGCCATTAATGGGCCGACACGTGATGTACAAGGGCAATTAATTGGTGGGCCTTCCACTTGAAAATGTCGCTTGTTGTCTACCTCTGATTTGAAAAGAGTGTTGGCATGTCCATTTTGCTTTGGGCCTAATCTTTCTTTTTTTAATAATTTAATTTGTGGGGGTAATTTTGTGGGCCTTGTATTTTAATGACAAATAGCTGACACCAGTCCTCTCCTTGTCCCATGTTTAGTCCTTGTTCATGTTTCTTTGTCACTTTCAATCCCCAGAACTTCCACAACACTACCTTCTATCGCAGAAATCACGATATATTAATATAGTATTTCTTTTATCGCGATTTATGCATTATAAAATTTCCTCCCTTCACAATCCTACCTTGTGTGTGATTATGATGTGCATACGTATACGTATGTGGGCGTATATAGAGAGAGACACAATTTGATCAATCTTTTTCTGTCTTTTGGCTGGTTGGAAGGTTCTGCAGATTTTGAGAGATTAGATTCTTATACAGACAAAGAAAAAAAAACTACCATCAACTTCACTTTGGAATTATGTAATGCATTTCATTGTTGTATTTTAATATTACTAGTAGAGTTGTCATCATCTAATTTTTCTAGTGCATAATACGTGTGTACCGATAAAATAAGATAATAATAAATAAGAGTTAAATAGACTTTAGTGTTTAACATTTGGACTTTTATATTTCTGTCATCAAGTTTCGCAAGTTTTATATTGATACCCAATGTTTCACAAATTACCGTCTATAATAATAGAATAATGTTTCGACCTCATAAATGTTGATATGATTGTCAAAAATAGTAAAGAGCAATAATCGCATCCAATTTTATAAATTGAGTTTAGAAGGTCTTTGACAGTTCACGTCAACATTTGTGACGTTGGAAAATTTCACTAGTGCTATAAGTGTCCATTTATGCAACGTGAAATATTAATACATAACTTTTGAAAATTTTCAATAAAAGTATTAAAAAAAATATCAACGTGGAGCATTAAAGTGTAATTGACAAAAAGAAATGTATAGAGGTTGTTAACTAGCTAGTCATCCTTAAATAAACGACAAATCATATATAAGCATATATTTTGTTAGTTTGCTCCGACCTTTCAATTCATTTATATATGTAAGAAATTTAATATTTTTAAATCGTCATCAAATTTAAAATAATATATAATTGACACCATATATCTTCCCTTTTTTTTAAACTTAAAACCTGTTTTTTTTTTAGAAGGGGGAATAATCAATCAGGTATAGCTGTATAGTAAAATTTATGAATAAAATAAAAATAAAAAAAGGGTCTAATTGTGAGTAATAAAATCTCGAGAGCCCGCATAATGAGTTATGAACAATTCATATTGGGCTCGCAGGGTTGCTAAAATAAAATGGCACTGTTTGGGCCCAAATTTGGGCTTTTCGGGCCGTGCAAAATTAATTACCAATAAACACACTGATGGAATATTGAAATTTCTCATTCATTGGTTAACGAAATTATGCAAGAGAATTTGAATTTCCTTTTTTCAAAAATATATTTAAGTTGTGTAATTTTGATTATATTTTTATGTTTTCCTCTTTCAAATTGAAATATTTCAATAGATTAATGAGTAAATTATACAAATTTAAAGAGACAATTTTAAGAATTATAGTTGTGCCACGTAACAAATTTAAAAAACAGAAAAATCGAGTGGGAATAAGTCGAATCCTGTTGGAATTTATAAAAAAATTTAAAAATTATAAAACAATAATAAAAATTCTAAAAATAATAAAAAAAGTAATAGGAAAAAAAAGAATTTTTTAAAAAATAAAAAAATAATTCCATCGGAAACCAAGCTCTCTGAAATTAGTCCTTTTTCTTGTTGTGATGATATTCTCGATCGATCAGAAGTCGTATGTATAGAGACGTATGTCCAAATTGCAATTGAATCCACACCTAACCGCTATACCTATTATATATATATCAAATTACAATAAATTAGTTAGACAAAATTAAAGATATATGTGGCTAAACTCTTTGATCAAATTCATGTTCATTTAGACTACTAGTTCTTCCAATTCGATGAGAGTCTTGCAATTCGATTTCAACATCTTCAACGATCTCGTCTTCATCATGAGCTGCAGTGGCAAATTCCATGAAAGTGAGTGCTCGTCGATGGGACGAGACGTCGGGCGAAGTAGTTCTGCCGCTGCTGCTCCGCCTCAGAGCCGCCTCTTGATTGCTCGGAGACGAGTGGTTCGATTGATCCATCTTTCTCTTCTTCTTCACGTTTGCATGCCATTGTTTTATTGCATGGATTGTGTGTTCTTCCAGAATCGCACTCTTATATTTTGACCCCATCTGCACGTACACGCGTAATTATAAGAGTTAATATATATATATATATATATATATATATATATATTTAATTTCGGATTAATGAAATGTATTTAAATGGATATATTTTATATGGTAAAAAAACTCATATATCTTGTCCCTATTATCACTACCCCCACACATTTTTTGATTTTATATACACACGACCTTTCAATTTTGACAATTACAACATAAAAATTATCATCATCATCATCATCATCATCATTATCATTATTATTATTATTATTATTATTATTATTATTATTATTATTATTATTACTATCATTATCATTATTATTATTATTATTATTATTATTATTATTATTATTTGCAATTAAAATATATATGCATGCAGAATCCGAGTAATTAAATCCGACGGGCCAACAAACTACATAATCATCAAACTACACAATTAAGCATGCAATATTTATATAGTGTAGATATGTGTAGTTTGTTAGACATGTTTTGGATTTAAATACATTTGCCATTGTGTTTTAATTGCAAAATATGTCATTTTATGCTGCAATTATCAAAATTGAAAAGTATTGTCTAAAATTAAAAAAACGTAATAATAGAGACAATTGACCCAAATAACATGAATAGTATAATTAAACCCCATATATATATATATGAATAAGTTAGCTAGAGAGTCTACTCCAAAATACACGAGCTTTAATTTGCGTATGAGATTCTCATCTTTTATAGTACTCCCTCACACAATAAGTGTCATTCTATCACTTCAATTTTGCTTCACAAAAAGTGTCATTGTACACAATCGAGGTAAAAAATTCACATTTTTCTCATATTTGTCACCATTTAATGCATTCAAACAATCATATTTAACCCATTTAATGTATTCACATAAGGGTGTATTGTGAGGTAATTTGATTATCTAATTAATATCTTTATTAATATGTGTGCATTCATCCATAATAAATCTTATTCCAAAACGGAGGAAGTTTTTTTATCCCTTATCAGTGTTAGCTCATACTAGAAGACATTCCTCTTTAATTATTTGCTTAGGTTTAAAACGAGTTATGAGTAACCATTTGGCTACGCACACTTAGTTTTTCCCTAACCTATAAGGCTATAACTGAAGTTTTATTTTATTTAGCCTTTTTGGACTTATGAGAAAAAGTATAAAACATTCAATATAGAAATTGCATAAGATGAAAAAAAAAAAGGGACGAGATTGTAAAACCTGAGTAACAAGGGCATAGAGGGGAAGAGTGATGTAACTGCAAAGGACTTGCACCATTACCCTGCAACCATATTAAATTTACTTTAAATTTTATCTTCCAACTTTTATATATATATATATATATTAAAATATCATATATACTTACGCTAATACAACTCTGATAACAATGATCTCGACATTCTCGTGGTAGCAGGAATGGATCCCAAATTGCCACTGTAAAAATATGGAATATAATATCGATGAATTAAATAATTTCTCATAAAAAAATATTAAAAAAATAGTGAATATTTATATAGGAAATTAAATAATATATGGAGTTGCGAAGAATATGTACCGTGACCCATATGAAGAAGGAAAACTCAAATGCGTTCTGTCACAAAACAAGAATCAAAATTAAATAAATGCCATATAAATTTTATATTTCTACATATATCCTATAAAACTATACACATCATAACTCATTTATAGAAAGATATATAGAGCAATTTTAAATACTAATATTTACTACTTTTCCTCGTAGCTATATCTATGCATAATAATAAGATATTTACTTATAAACCAAAATAATTAAAATCGTGATTGAACGAAAAAATGTAATAGAAAATCTGATACGATGGATACCATAAATAAGGTGAAATGAAGGAGGGTCAAGACGAGTTGGGGGCGTTTGAACCAGAAGAGATTGCTGTCGGGTTGCACCAACGGCGTTCCCTTTATTACAGTGTTCTGACTTTCTAATTGCATTGCCATTCTTGCAACTATTATTTCCAACTTTGTTCCCACGAACAGAACTATCTGCAAAATTCATTAATAATTTATAATCCAAAATTAAAGGGAATTCTAATTTTGAGAAAATTAAAACTATATATGAAATTAAAGGATTCAATCTTAACCATGCATTCAAAGAGAGAATTTAAATACTTACAATTAAAGGTACAAATGAGACCCATAGGTAGACATTCCATCCTATAAATGAAGAGAATTAATTCATTTGATTAGCGCACATGCAAATGGTCATACAAATAAATACAAGAGAAAGAGGTGAAATTAATTAATTAATTAATTAATCCACATTCGATCTTAATTTTTGGTTCCGATAATAATAGTATATTTTTCATGTGGTGTGCGTGTAAAATGAAATGAAAGACTAGCTAATAAATCGAAACAAATCAAGATTTAATTGGCGAACAATATTTAACTTACCATGTACATCAACCAACAAGAATATAACCACCACGAACCACATGAGCGGGCTGTTAATTCATAGAATAAAACAAAATTAATTATTGTAGTGAAAATATGGAATTAATATATATGAAATTAATTTATAGAATGTTGATTGTTTTTCAATCTTATTCAACCATGTGTCTTTTATACTGTTTTGAATGAACATGTTAGATAAAAAGATTCAAAAGAATATACTAGCTCCATACTACTACCATATATGCGTGTTTTCTAAATTATGAATGTGAAACCAATTTTTCCTATAATTGTGAACGGAGAATACAAATACTATAATTAATCAAATTGAAAGATAGGAAATTAAAGTTAATGAGTTGCAAATTAATTTGGCATGCGTGATTAATTAAGGTACGCGTTTTATATACCTTATGCCGACAACACATTTGAAATCGTCTTCCAAAGATCGCTGAATATACTTCCGAAAATTGAAATTTTTATTTGTTGATAAATGAGCCTGCAAGATTATAAGTTCCACATTCAAATTTCATTTAGGGAAACATAGAATGTATTAATTTTCGTGTAGAAAATAATAATCAGTTAGTTTTCATCAGATAATGCTAAACTTTTTTTTTTTTTTTAATTTTGTGATGAAAAAATGGAAAACCATCACGAAAATAATAATAATAAGGAGAGCAAAAAATAAAAGTACTAACCGAAATGAATCCGTGGCGCAAAGTGAAGTAGTCGATTTTGGCGACAGAGTGGAAGAATTGCCGGAAAAAACATTTCTGTCACAAAACAAGAAACATTAATTTTAATTAATTTATACGGAAAATCGAGGTGACATTAATTGAGTAAATTAAGAGAATTCAATTAGGTTAATTGTTGTAGAAGTAGAGTATATAATATGTACAGTACTTACAATCCAGAGATGAACAGGATGTGTAGAAAAATTGCTCATATGTCGACGCCCAAACGTCGTTTGTCTTGTGAATCTGAATCTTTCAGGATCTGTGACCAGTTACACATATTATATATAGATATATATATATATATATATATATATACACGAATACTAAATTATTTAGATATAGTACTACTCATATATAAATGTTATATATATATGTGGTATATATGGTACCGTTTGCTGCCATGTATTCTATAGTTTGAGTCTCTTTTTCCCAAGATTTCCACCTCTTCATCTGTAAATGTTATTACACAATAAACTTGATTACATTACATTTACATATATGAGGAGAGTAGAGAGAGAATATATTATCCATAATTTAGCAATGCAATTAAGAATGAATTAAATTGTACCTTGGCCCTTCCTAATCCCATAGTAACCACACTATAAACAATCTGCATTGCTGCTAGCACAAATATGAAAATGTTGAGCTGGTTGATGCCCTCTTCCGACATGAATGAAGTCTTCCCCTATTGTTTTCAAACCAACAAAAATAATGTAAAACTCATCTACGATTTTTAATTAACATACAGTGTGTGTGGGTGTGTCTAGATATATTATATGCACAAATTAATTAATACCTTAGATTGACAATAATCAGAAGAATTTGAAGGTGCTGCAGCAGCCAACATTCTTTCTCTTTCTTGATGAAAATTGTTGTGTTGGAATTGTGATTGTGTGAATGAGGTCCATAGATGCTCTATAGCTTTGGTTGTCTTTGTTTCTGTCCTCTGCCGACATGGAAGAAAATTATCTGCAAATTTATTTGGTATGCATATTTTCGAAATCGATCGTTGAGTCACCGTTAATATGAGTGACATAAATCCCAATTGGATCAAAACTGCACCAACACCAACATAATATCCATCATATATTTATATATACATGAGAGAGAGAGAGAGAGAGAGAGAGAGAGAATCAAACTAACCTGTCTTCAGCTTCTCAATTGCTTCATACAGAGCAGCTTTCTTATGTTTCTTGAGCCACTGCATAAAAAGGAAGAAAAAAACAGAGTTGAGTTTGATCGAGAAAATTAATAACACAATTGTTGGAAGAAAAAGTTGGATTACTTACATGGCCTGCTAGTTCAATCAAGTGTTCGATGAAAATGCCGAAGAAGATGAATATAAAACAAACTGTTGCAAGAGCCCAAGTGGGAGTTTCTTGCAGAGATCGGTTGGCGCCACCTCCGTCGGCGGCCATATGTTAATTTCACGATTAATTCTATTTGTGGAAGTTGAAATAAATGTGTAAAAGAATGATAATTTTGCAGTGTTTAGAAAGAAGAAATATTCAACAATTTCAGCAGTCCCCAGGTTTTATGGGAGGAAATCCAGAAACTCACAGTTTAAACAAGTTAGTCTAGTGAAGGTCACACCTCCTCTCACTTTTGACTTGGTTATAATAACTCTTCTTTTCCTCTTATACATATTTAATACTATTCTTTTGTCAATACTCACATTTACGTTTACTACAATGACATATGAGAGAGAGAGAGAGAGAGAGAGAGAGAGAGAGATTAGATGTGAACTGGGTGGAATAGTCTGAATATATGTGTTTTCTGAGGGTGACTCTTTCATTGGGGCATTATTTGGTTTGCTTTAGGGCCCTCATGAAGATGCAGAGTTCTATGACTTCTATCCAATTATTAAAAAAGAGTTATTTTAAATTGCTCTTTCATTTTATTAAAATGTTATACTTAGATGACCATAAATTTGAAAAGATTTGCCCGGTAAGTTTTAAATATATAGTATATATATAAGCATAGTGTCACATCATGGTCCAAGTTATACGGGGCTGACACATAATTGGGCGTTTATTTTATGATTTTTATTTTTTATTTTTTGAGCTGGTGTTTATGTTTTGATTACTTGCGAAGGATTCCCATATTATTTTACAATCATTTGAAACTTGAAAGAATTATGGCATAAGGTGTGACTTAATAATATTATTTATTTGTGGATTTTAATTTTTTAATTGAGGAAGGGGAGAACAGATCGGCTTAATTTTCTAGACTAAAATAAACCGTTCAAATCATGTGTGGCTTTTTATATAATAATAACTATAAGATTTTGTAGTCACGGATGATCAACGCCCCCATATAGAAATTAATGGTTAGTGGTAGTTAATTATGCTTCTTATACTAGCTATACGGTCAATTTATTTTTCTAAAAATACTTCATCCGTCATGATTATATAGTCTCTACTGCTATTATAGGGTGTCTCAATTATATAGCCTAATTATTATAAGTATCATTAATTTTCATAGTAATGTACAAATATACCCTTATTAATTCTTGAAAATTAAAAAACAAATCGCTTAAATTTTGAAAGTCATAAATATTAAATAAGAGTATTATTGAAAGTTTAGCTTCAATATCTTGTTTTCATAAATGTTTTTAATCTACGTGCCACTATAAAAGTTACTATATAACTGGGATGGATGAAGTACTACTTAATTTAGGGGGTGTATTCAATTAGGATTTTGATGGATTTTGTTGGACTTTAAAATGTCCATGGATTTTTATGGATTTTATAAATTCATAGACTCCACATGGAGTCTCCAAGACTCCACATAGAGTCTCCCAACTCCACGCAGAGTCTGGCGGATTTCGTGTATGGATTTCGGACGATTTTGAACGATTTCAATGGATTTCAAATCCATCTCGCTAACGCTCGTTGGAACACAACGATCGGTGTATCCGAAAAAAAATTAAACCCAGCGGCTGCTAGAATCAAGCGACCTTGATCCCAGCGACCGCTGGCTGGAGTGCCATCACCGGCAAGACCAGCGGCCGCTGGGGTCGGGTGACGGCTGGGGTGCCCGATTTCAACTCCTCACCGGCCGCTGGAACACAGCACTCGCCGGGTTTTCCAAATCCATCGAAATCTCGTGTCCAGAGGTCAGATTTCATCCTTTGTAATTTTAACGTGAAATCCAGCTGAAATCCAACGAAATCAATGACTTTTAAAGTCCGTGGATTGTTGAATACCGCAGAATTTTAAAGGACTTTTAAAAGTCTGGATTGAATACACCAAGATTTCGTTGGACTTTTAAAAGTCTGGATTGAATACACCAGAATTTTGTTGGACTTTTAAAAGTCTGGATTGAATACACCCGCATTTTAAAAGTCCAACGAAATCCAACGAAATCTCAATCCAATACACCCCCTAGATCCAAAGTCTAAGTCTGAGAAATGTTTGAAAGTGGATTTTCCATCACGAATTTAATTGTGTAATATTCAAATTTCATCACTACGGTCTTGCATGGCGTAGAGGCAAATCAAATGACCCAAGACAAGAAGTTAACATCATTTTTCCTCTTTTAATTTAACGACTTTAGTAGAAAGAAGTAATCAATATGGTATATATACATATATTTGTATACTTCAATTGTAGGTCCTACTTACTACTCTACTAGAACAACGGACTTGGTAGAAGCATGTTCTACCTCATACATACTCGACTTATTCATCGTATTTTAATTTTATATTATATATATCATACTAACATAACGTTATCACTAATTAATTGAATAAGTTAAATACGATGACAAAATAGAACATAATATTTTTGGGGGTTTAATTAGATGGGACCAAGAGGTAGATGATTGGCATCAATATTCCAATATATAAAGCGTTCATATATGCTTTGTAAAAGTAATTTAATAAGCGGTTTGGCTTTTTTGAATTGAGACATGAGAGTCTCATAATTGGGTGAAAGGTTAGTTTAACTACCAAAAGCAATGGGAAAAAGGGAAGAAAAACAAAAAAAAACAAAAGAAGAACTTGTATTGCAATAAAAACATTTAGATGTAAACTTTCTATTTCTATTTGCAATCACTTTTCTTTTCTGTAATAATTATTAATTCTCGGATGCCATTAGAAAATTAGTGATAAAAAGATTATGGATATGTAAAATATTATCATGACTGCCAACATGCAATGCGTGGTAAAAAAAAAAAAAAAAAAAAAAAGGCAAAACGCATTCTTAAGTCCTTGTACTTTTATATTTTGTTTTGATAAGTCCATGTACAATCTTTTTAATTTAGTAGGTCCTTCTACTTTTGCAATACATTTTCTCAAGCCCCTCTACTTTTTAGTTTTGTTTCAAGAGATCATTATACGATTGTTTGTTTTAATAGGTCCTTTTACTTATATATTTGATATCACTAGGTCCTTATTCATGAGAAATACAATTATATTAACAAAATTTACAAACTTATTTTTCTAAAATTTATAAAATCTAATTGCTTTAAAATGTCGTTTTAGTTTTTATATACAATGCTCGATTGGTGATCATAGTTTTGTGTGGTTGATTTTAATTAATTACGTTATTATTAATCAAATAATCAATTTATGAATATTTTAATTCATGACCAACCAATAAATACGAAACATATATCATTCAAGATTAATTGAATTGGCCAGTTTGGTAAATGAATGAGATGGAACTTGAACAAAACG
Source organism: Perilla frutescens (assembly GCA_026008535.1). NCBI lineage: Eukaryota > Viridiplantae > Streptophyta > Magnoliopsida > Lamiales > Lamiaceae > Perilla > Perilla frutescens. The sequence continues at coordinate 3,158,747 of BRKX01000012.1, read as the reverse complement.
CAAAATTTCAATAAATGTAAACTATTGATTTCATGTGTAGAAAATAGTAATTTTTAAAAATATTGTTTTAACATCTACAATTTTAAAGCATAATCTATATATTATTGGTCCTGGTTGGTTTTATGGTTCCTAATTTTCGTAATCATCAAAGTAAGAATTCATTTTTAAAAAAATAAATAAAACCATACCATATATGAATCAAACAATCCCGAACTTTTATATTTTAAATATATTACTACATTAAGTCAAAAAAAAATATGTAATCCTATGTATGTAAATGCATAAATAAGTAATATAAATAAAATGTTTAAAAAAATCAAATGTTATTTAAAATAATAAAAAAGTAAACAAATTTATTAGTTTCATTAAACGAGTACTTGATAATACTAAATATAAAAGTATAAGGACTTATTAAAACAAAATTAATGTACAAGGACATTTGAAAACAAATCAAAAAAATACAGGGACTTGAGAAAATGAATTATTAAAGTAAAAAAAAACCTACTAAAATAAATAAATAATAAAAGGACTTATCAAAATAAATACAAAAGTACAAGGACCTTAGAATGTGTTTTGATAAAAAAAATAAAAATACTACATATATATTGGATTGAACTTCAAATACTGTAGGAAAAACAGTGTAAAAAATGTACAGCTTTCCAAATTCCAATACATTTAATTATTCTTTCACTTGTATTGCAAGATGTTTTACATCTCTATGTTACATGAGTAATGCTCTGTTTTTTTCCCCTCTAACATAAAAAAAAATAAAATAAAATCGAATTTGGTCGTGGTCTTTTTAACCTATGAGAATTAGTGATTTTAATTACAATTTTAGTGACTAATTAATTTTGTCCGTTTTCGAGATTCTGTTCGTGATTTATGAGGGACGTTAAAACCTGTGGGACCACGTGTAGGCACCCCTTTTTTGACCATTGAGTCATTCACATTTTGGGTCCATATTTTTGGTACACATATTATTTTTATTTATAAAATAATATCCAACTTATCAAAAAAATAAAATAAAATCTAAATCTATCTTCACTCTCAATTTCCGGCACCAAAAGAACGAGACCATATAGATGCATGGATATTACAACACGAATAAAATAAATAACGTGAAAAAAAATTACATGTCGGATAAATTAACGATGTCGGAAGATGATATATTTGGATCAGAACGACGTTGTTTTTGGTATGACATGTATTTTTTCCACATCATATATTTTATTCATGCTAGAATATCAATGCACACATCCGACGTGCTACCTCATTTTTCGGTGCCGGAAATTGAGAGTCGATCGAGATATATTTGATATATATTTTTTTTTTTGAAAACTTGGATGTTATTTTATCAATAGCTATATCATGTATGAGTCATTTTTTAAAAAGAGATCAAAATATAGGACTCAAAATGCAATTTACATGCCGTCTAATGTGGGCCACTTTGATGATATTATAAACCGAATATAAATTACTGCTATATTAATGATTAATTTATAATACAATGTCGCAGCTCATTATATTCATAAATAAATAAAACAAACTCACACTTACACTAAAGATTACTCCCTCCGCCGTCCCAATTATATAGTCTCATTTCCCATCGCACGTAGATTAAAAATATTTATGAAAATAAGATATTAAAGCTAAACTTTCAATAATACCCTGATTGAATATTTATGACTTTCACCTTTTAAGTCGTTATTTTTTTAATTTCCAAGATTCAACAAGGATTTATTTGTACATTATTATGAAAATTAATAATATTTATAGTAATGAGACTCTATAATTGGGACACCTTAAAATAGTAAAAAGGACTATAATCGGGACGGAGGGAGTACTTGCTATTCAATTAATTTATTGTTTATCGTTATCTCTTACAAGGGTCTTTTATTTTCATCAAAGTTTTCGAAATTAAGTCTTCTTAGAAAGCGTTGCATAAAACGATATTTAATTAGAATGCACAAGTAAATATATAATTACTAGAGATTTACTCTCTTCAATCCAAAAAAAGTAGAAGACGTGGTGACGAGTGACGAGTTAGGTTTGAAACAGAACTCAATTAATTTAGTAGTGTAATTTCTTTCTAAAAAAGCAAGCAAAAAAGAGAAGAAAATATCCACGCGTTTTCTGGTCTGGGGTTTAATTGTTTGGATCTATTAAAATTCATTTGAAAACTTGAATGTGAATTCCCAATTTCCCATTCAGAAATTCTTCGAATGTACACACAAATTAAATGAAGTCGCAATGGTTAAAACTTAAAAATGAAACCTTGACTTTCCATATTTATGCGACATAAAATCAACCGTAAACAAAAATCTCACCAACTTAGAAATATATTTATTTACATCCCACGAAATTAATGTATTTCGGTGCGTCAATTAATTCATTTGGTGTGAGTGGCATTTTGTTATCTGTCTTCAACTTGACAAAATTGATTTAATTTCATCTTTTTTTTTTCTTCTTTTTTTTTTTTTTTGCCTTCACGCGTTATATATATGTTTGATGGACTCGCGATAAAATTTTGCATTTTTTAAAAATTACTTAAATAAACGATAAATATTACATGAATTAATTAGACAATGAACTAGAAAACGGGGAATAAATTTCATACTAAAAATATGTCATTAAATATTTTGGTGAGTCTCGTACAATTTGTTTTATTATCTCCTCTTGACTTTTAATTATAAAATATAACACAACCAAATTGAAGTCAAGATAGAGAATCACAAATTTAGGGGAGGGATATTCCAATATCAAAGGAGAAGTTATTTTCCATTTTCAAGTTTCTACTTTCATTTTTATGGGTGACAATTTTGAAAGAGACCTTTTCTTAATAGGACAAATTTTTGAGACTTTTATATTGATTAACTTGCACACATATTATTATTATTACTATATACATAATGATTAGAGATAAGGCCAAATAGGTAACTAAATTAATTTGGGGCTTGATTGAGCCATTGTAATATTTTTTTGCTCAATTGGGCCACCGTATTTTTAAAATTGTGTCAATTGAGTCATTGTATGACGGAGCCCTACCGGAGGACGTTTACCCTAACCTATAACCCGACCCACCCCTAATCCCTAACTCCTAACCCGACCCACTCGTCCAAACTACACAAAAATACGGCGGCGACTGACGTCGCAAGGAGGAGATTCGTGACGGCGATTAGCGTCGATTTGAGCTTGAGCGACGTTAATGGTTGTCTGGGCTTCAATTTCTTGTGGAGAAGATGGAGCCGACGACGAGAAAGAAGGGGGATTACCCGGACGATGTTGAATTTGACGGAGGGAGAACACCTTCGATTTTCCCCCCATGATTTGAGGCGAGCTCGCTTTCAGAGCTATCTGGGCACGGTGGGCTTGTTGCTGAGGTTGAGAGGTCGGCGGCTGCGTTCCAGAAATGAGGCCAACCATCGCATCGAAGGCCGAGATCTCAAAGTCAGTAGAGGGCTCACTACTTTGTGTCTCATCTGGGAATTTTTGAGCCATCGCAGACGATAAAGGGAGATGGTCTCTCTTCGATCCCTCATCAGAAGATGACGATCCTGTAGAGATCAAATGTGCCAGAGCTATGTCAGGTAAGAAGTCCTTGTCTGAATCTTCGTAACTTGACTCCTCTTCACTTAAGTCTTCTTCCCCCTTCTCTTGAATCTTCTTCCTCATCTTCAGAGGAAGAAAAACCTTTTTTTTCCCTGCAATACTGTGATGTTGGTGGATTTATGAGTAGGGGCTGTTGTTTTGTTTTGTGAAATCTAGGTTTTTGTCTGAATATGGATGGAGATGGAGATGTGTGAGGGGATTTGTATTGTGATTTTAACTGGACGGGTGAGTAGAGGTCTGTTGTTCATGAAGTTTGGAGGGGTCATTTTCCAGTATAGAAGAACTGGAAGAAGGAACTGCATTGTTTGATTTTTTGTGCTTTTTGATTGAAGATCTGGGATGAGAAACTGAATTATTTGGTGATTTTTTTGCAGATTTTGGGATGATGGACGATTTTGGGAACCACAACATGACCGGAATTAGATTTTGGGATGATGAACGAAAATTTAGAAAAAAAGAAAAAGAAAAATAAAAAACTGGAAAAAATAAAAAATTAAAGAAAAATGATGACTAAAGAAGATCTAAGGGGGAAAAACATATGAACAAGGATGAACTTCATGGATGTGTGTGTAAAAAGTGTGAGGTAGTGTGTGTGAGAGACGAGTGGGTCGGGTTATGGATTAGGGTAAAAACTTAAAAAAAATGACGTCATTTCGAGCCGAGTTAACGTCCTCTGTTAGGGCTCCATCATACAATGACTCAATTGACACGATTTTAAAAACACGGTGGCCCAATTGCGCAGAAAAAAAAATACAGTGACTCAATTGAGCCCCAAATTAGTTTAGTGCTCTATTTGACTTTTATCCCTAATGATTATTTTCCCCATTGATGATGTGCATTGTCATGTAAAGTACTATTTGACGGTGGTTTATTTTTCATTTAAAATATTATATCGTACCCCGCATATATGCAAATAATAACATTTGAAAGTTCTTGTTAATTAAAATTCTTGACACGAAATAGTAGTTTGTATAAAAAAGTAATAGTTTGTATAAAAAGAAATAATATTTAGATATATCGTGTTTGTATGATTATTGTGTCAAGACAAAAAATCTGTATCATTCGTGTTGTGTACGTTCTTTTCTTGTCAACTTGACAAATACTCTATTAAAAATAAATTATCAAATATTTGTATAATTTGTGACATATATTTGAGGTTTTTTTGTAATTGTCAAATCATGCAATGTCGTGTGCGTGTATTGAGCTATTTAATGTTATGGTATCATATTGTATCTGTCAATATGGAAATTATCGTCCTTGTGTTCATGTTAGTACAATTTTATTTTATTTTGAATCATGTCAATACACATAAAAGAGAAAAAAATCGTGTTTATATTCGTATCAACACAAATTCTTCTTGTATCATGTTTGCATTTAGATCTACTATATCATTTTTTTTTTGTTCCAATTATGTTTGTTTTCTTCGGGGAATTAATCCTCCAACTATATATGTTTTCTTTTAGAGAGAAAATGCTCCAACTATGTTACTAATTGGTATATATGGTCTAAATGAATCAATTTGATTATATATTATGGGTAATTTACACACTGCAGGTAAATGTGTTACTTTTATATACCTCGTGATAATTGTTATATTAGGAGTAATATTGACATGTTCCCAATGAATTTACATCGATCTCTTTTTGATAATATTGTTTCTCTTTTTGATATTTTTGTATGGACATATATATCCTATATATATTTCTGTTAACACTGTCACCGAGTTGGTAAAGGGTCACCCCATTAAGGAATTCGTAGCTACTATATCTAGATATACATAAAAGAAAGTGAATTATAAAATAATTTGGGTTCTTTTGAACAAAAGTACAAAAAAAAATTGTATCTTACTCCGATTTAAATATATTACATATTTACATATGCAACTTAATTTGGTATATACTTAATTTGACTTTTCAGAAATGTTTCCTCTGTACAATTTGTCATTTATTATTCTTAGCCAGGATCTCATTATTATATGAAAAAAGAAAAGACAGACAAAATTGAAGTATTGTTCGGAAATTAAATAGTAAAAGTAGCCTTTTCATATTTAATGGTGATTTTTGTATGGGCTACTTTAATAAGACCCACACCAAGTGGGTGGGTCCAATAAGAAACTGGGCCTCCATAGTAATGTCACACCAGTATCTATTTAGGTTTTTGGGCCCTAGATTATTTACTTAGATTAATAGAATCATAGGCCTCTCTCTCTCTCTCTCAAGTCTCAACTGCTTATTTTTTGACGTTTTCTTTACCTCAAGTTGAAGGTATCAACGATGTTTCGAAATAATGATTACATTTTAAAGCACCAATATAACGCGTAGAGAAGTAGATTTCTTATTGGTCCGGACAAAAGTAGCTAGCTTTATGTTAAAGAAAAATAGTAAATTATTATAATATCTTAAAGCTCAACAATCTGATTTATAATGTATAGGCATAACCGGTGGTTGTCAAATGGAGGAGAGTGAAATAGCAAGAGAAAAAAAGTTGAGATTGAGACAATTTAAGACGACTTTATACTAATTTAGTTTTTCAGCAAATAATCGTTTTAGCCAATTTAACCTCTAAATTTCATAATTTTATGGCGTTTGCCACTAGGGGTGTAAATGAGTCGAGTCGAGCCCGAACATACGTATGTTCAAGCTTGTTTGAAATGATATCGAGCTTTAAATTTTATGTTTGAGCTTGTTTGATTACCTATCGAGTCGAGCTCAAACGAGCTTTAATCGAGCCGAACACCAGCCGAGCTCGAGTAGTTTAATATTTTTAAACATGTTTGCTCATTTTTTACTTATCGAGCTCAAGTTCGAGCCGAGCTTTAAATTTTATCGAACATAAAATTATGTTCAAGCTTGTTTGATATGCTTATCGAATCGAGTTCGAACGAGCTTTTAACGAACGAACACGAGTCGAGTATCGAGCTATTTGGTTTGATTTTCAGCCCTATTTGCCACTTATAGTTTGATGAAATATTTATTTATTGACGTGCTCATTAAATGCCCTGTTTCTCAAATATATATATATATATATATATATATATATATATATATATATTTGACCAATTTTGGTTATACATTCTTGAAAATATATGTCCAAATTAAGGCATGCGTACGCACTATGCTACCAAGTCTAGGAAACTCCATCTTCTTCTTTGGATATTTTCATAGTGAATGTCAATCTGTCACAACTTATACAACATCAGTATATATATATAGTTGTATTAGTTTAATTATTAGGCAGCTTCTTGGTAATTATCTGATTGGCTGATTATAAATCTTCAAATCTTAAAATAAATTTGCTTCAAGCACGAAGAAAACATAGCCATCAAAATATTCAAATTCAATCAAACAATATTTATTTATGTATTGTGCTAATTAAAAGAATGTTCCTTCGTTTGAATTAAATGTGGATAGGTTTATTTTGGGGGGTGGGGGGCATTTGGGGATTATGTGGGGGGAAATCATCCAGGGATATAGCTATTTGTCACAATTGGATTTTTATACAAACTTTCCTTTTCGTTTGTCTTTGTTTATTAAAAATATTCATGTTTGATTTGGATATTCAAATCTAGCCACCATATTAATTGTTTAAATAAAACATCTAACTTGCAGATCTATAAAACACTTATTTAATTAATTGGGCATTCAAGAAAATGTTAGATAAATACAAACACTACGTAGCAAGTAAGAGAATGTTTAACTAAGGGCAACTTCATTTAAAAAATATAAAAAAACTATGGGCAAATTAAATTACACCAGATTGAATTTGAATTCTAGAAGCACGTTTAAGTAAATATTATTCTGCATGACCCTTTTGTGTTTTGTCTACATTAAAAAGGTAAAGAAAAACAAAGAAACATTCAGTTAAGTTTGAAACAAAGTGCTACTTATAAATGAAGTGTGCCCACTTTTGAAGTTGATACAATCAAGGATTTCCATAAACATATTAAATAGAAAGAGAGTTGATTCAAGAAATTGACTGATGGTTTGGGCCCCAACTCTTCAGTCAAGGGAACAATAGTGGAGGTCAGATTAATTAGACCGATTAATTCATTTAAGAAATAATAGACGTTTCCATGAATATAGGATTAAACTAGACAAATTTACTGAATTAGGAGGAAAGAATTTGGAACAATAATGTTAATTATTTAATTTTGAAAATATTCAGTCCAAAATGATATCTCTAAATTGGAGATGAATTTGGACCTACTATATTATAGCTTGGGCATAAGTTCATTAATTTTTTTAGTGGATAATTTCATTAGGTTTTTATAAGATTATGCTCTAGATAAACTTTGCTTGTATATATATGTAATAAATTAGAACCACACATGTAAATTGCACTAGAAAATTCATATTTAACTAGCCCAAACAATTTGTTTGACCTTACGTTCTTTTTAAAATATTTTAAATTTTCTTTCGAAGAATACGCGAATAAAATATTTGAACTTGTTGGTGTTTGAAGACCGAATAAAATATTTCAATTTATAGCATGAAATTTGATATCATGTGAAAATCAGTTTATTTATTGTAATTTTAGTGTTTTTCTTATTTAATTTTTGTTCTAAAACATATTAAAAACATTTTAAAAAAATAACAATAAAATGCTGTAATTAAGAAAAATACTAAAAATACGATAAATAAGCCGGTTTTCACGCACGTTAATTAATTTACACGCAAATTGGTACTAGTTCTAATTTAAATCAAATCATGTGTATACTTATATAGCATGTGAATATATACAGTTTGTGTAATAAATTGAGGATGAGTTTTATCCATTAATTTGTTAAACTCAATGGCCATTATTAATTTGGAGGGAATTAAGAAAAATGATAATATTTTCATAAAATGGTCCATTTTCTATGATTCCAATTTAAATAGTTTATGCCAGTTTATAATTCCTATATATGATGAAAAATTGCAAATAACCAGAATTAATATATTTGGTGTCACTAACAGTTGAGATCATATTTGTACGATCACTTAATTGGAAAATTGATTAAAAAGTGTAAAAGATGCATGGTGATCAAGTAAGTGCTCCACGTCATAAATGTTAATTTTAATTGAACTCGTCGAATAGGGACAAATTATGATCTAGATGAGAGTTCACGTAATTCAAGAATTTAGAGTTTTTAGAAAGCATCAGCGCTCACGTAATTAATTAATTGGTGTTTCATGCATTATCTATATATCTTATCCGATTATCCTTCTGAAAATATGAATTAATTAATATTGGGATAATTGCATCGAATATCATGAAATTTGTACTAATTTTGGTTTTCCTACTATTTCAAAATTTAGCTGGAAATACATATCATGATATTTTACAATTACAAAACTGATGTGTAGGTGGTGAAATTTTACAATATTATAAATAATATTTTTACTGATTTTAATATATTTATTTAGTTTTGGAATCATATCAAATCCAAAATTAAATAAAATATTTAAATAATAAAGATATTATTATGTGATAAGTATCAAGAGTCTTTGATAATAATTAAATATCTTTCAAAAGATATATATCAATTTCCAACCGCCAATGAGATAGTGTCACATCAGCTCTAGATCTCTTTCCCTACAACTATAAATAGGGGCCTCCATATCAGTTGAAAATCACACCAGAAGCCATTTGAAGAGTTTAAGAATTTGAGAACTTCCATAAGTGAAATTCTCTCAGATATTCAAGGCGTTCTTGTGACATTCAAAGGCGTTCTTCACCAAATTCATCCCGAAGACGGCGTCTGATCCACAAGCAAGACCATTTGAAGAGTTCAAGAATTTGAGAACTTCCATAAGTGAAATTCTCAAAGATATTCAAAGCGTTCTTGTGACATTCAAAGGCGTTCTTCACCAAATTCATCCCGAAGACGACGTTTGATCCATAAGCAAGGCAGTCAAAGACATTCTTCATCAAATTCATTCTGAAATTAGCGTTTGATCCGGAAACAAGGCGTCGGCCCTCCGAGTTAACGTTAACAAGACTAAAGATCAAGTCAAAGGAGATCGAGATACAAATCTTCCCCGAAAACTTCGAAGACAGAGTTCAAACAACAAGTCCGAGAAAATCAAAGAGACAAATTTACTCTGAAGATTTCAAAGACCGTTTGAAAATCAAGTTTTGAAGAGAAGAATCAGAGGAAAGATAGAGATTGGATCCGTATAAATGCTTTTGATCCGAAAATCATCTGAATTGTACATGTTTTATGTTTTACCAAATTAAATACAAATTTTGTGTTACAAATTTTGGTATGCCCAGTGGGACCATCTCTACCTCTCATCTCTTTTCTTCACCAATTTTCTCAAGCATCAAGATGTCTACAATTCTGGAAGAGCAAATTGCAAATTTGACGAAGCTTGCCGAAGGACTTGCCAAGTGGATACAAGAATGAGATGCTCAAATCTTGAAGCTGAACAAAGAAAGGATTGTTGATTTTGGTGGCGAGCAAACGAATGAAGATACTGAAGCTGAGATATCTGCAAAGTTACATGCCAACAAAAGTGAAAAATCTACAGCTAAAGAAATTGAAATTATCATCTGATGGCTCAATACAAGTTGATCAACTTAAAGATGTCATACTGGAGACAATCAAAGATAAGTCTGGAGAGATCCATAAATCACTCTGGACTTACAACAAGCCATATACTCCAAGAATTGACAACTTAAAGATGTCAAATGGCTACCAGCCGCCAAAGTTTCAAAAATTTGATGGCAAAGGAAATCCAAGACAACATGTGGCTCACTTTGTAGAGACCTGTAATGATGTTGGGACATACGAAGATCACTTGGTGAAACAATTCGTTCGTTCTTTAAAAGACAACGCGTTTGATTGGTATACCGATTTGGAGTCAAATTCAATTGATAGTTGGGGGCAACTGGAGAAAGAATTCCTTAACCGCTTCTACAGTACTCGGAGGACGGTTAGCTTGGTTGAACTCACAAATACAAACCAACAAAAAGAAGAGTCCGTCATCGACTACATCAACCGTTGGAGAAACTTGAGCCTGAATTGCAAAGATCAATTATCAGAAACTTTAGCAATTGAGATATGCATACAAGACATGTGTTGGGGTCTTCGTTATATTTTGAAAGGAATTCAACCAAAGACTTTTGAGGAATTGGCCACAAGAGCTTACGGTATGGAGTTAAGCATGGTCACAAATGAAGTTCAAGAACTGTCAATGCAAAAACATCACAACTTTGAAGAAGAGCCAAAATAAATGATGAGGGCAAACATTTTGAGGAATCTCCAAGTGAAGAAGAAGAAGATGATAATGATGATCATGATGATGATGAAACGGCTACACATCTAACCATGGGCCAATTCAAGTCTTTCAACATATGTCACAATCAATGAAAATAAAAAGTCAACGCTCCTTGATAAGAGCCTAAACTATCTTTGAAACTCCTTGATAAGAGTTAAAACTATCTAAAGTTTTCAAAATGCAAACGCTCATTGATAAGAGCCTAAACTATTTTTGAAACTCCTTGATAAGAGTTAAAACTATCTAAAGTCTTCAAAATGCAAATGCTCCTTGATAAGAGCTTAAACTATCTTACAACGCTCCTCGATAAGAGCCTAAACTATCTTCAAAAGCTCCTTGATAAGAGTCGAAACTATCTAAACTCTTCAAGAAATACCAAGACTCCTTGACACGAGTATAAAAGGTCTACAAATTCAAATTCAAGACTCCTTGACATGAGTATAAAAGTTCTACAAATTCAAATATAAGACTCCTTGACACGAGTATAAAATGTCTACAAATCCAAATTCAAATCCAAGTACTAACTGACATGAGTATAAAAGGTCTACAAAGTCCAAATTCAAATTGAAGGCTTCTCGATATGAGCATAAACTATCTAAGTTCAAGAAAAAGCTCCCTGATATGAGCATAAACTATCCAAGTTCAAGAAAGCTCCCTGATACGAGCATAAACTATCTAAATTCAAATCCAAATTGAAGGCTCCTTGATACGAGTATAAACTATCTAATAAATTCAAATTCAAGACTCCTTGATACGAGTTTAAACTATCTAATTAATTTTCGAGACTCATTCATTTCAAACGACAAGTCGTCAATGAACAAGTCTCGAGGGGGCATTTGTAGGTGGTGAAATTTTACAATATTATAAATAATATTTTTACTGATTTTAATATATTTATTTAGTTTTGAAATCATATCAAATCCAAAATTAAATAAAATATTTAAATAATAAAGATATTATTATGTGATAAATATCAAGAGTCTTTGGCAATAATTAAATATCTTTCAAAAGATATATATCAATTTCCAACAGTCAATGAGATAGTGTTACATCAGCTCTAGATCTCTTTCCCTACAACTATAAATAGGGGCCTCCATATCAGTTGAAAATCACACCAGAAGCCATTTGAAGAGTTCCAGAATTTGAGAACTTCCATAAGTGAAATTCTCTCAGATATTCAAGGCGTTCTTGTGACATTCAAAGACGTTCTTCACCAAAATCATCCCGAAGACGGCGTTTGATCCACAAGCAAGACCATTTGAAGAGTTCAAGAATTTGAGAACTTCCATAAGTGAAATTCTCAAAGATATTCAAGGCGTTCTTATGACATTCAAAGGCGTTCTTCACCAAATTCATCCCGAAGACGACGTTTGATCCATAAGCAAGGCAGTCAAAGACGTTCTTCATCAAATTCATTCTGAAATTAGCGTTTGATCCGGAAACAAGGCGTCGGCCCTTCGAGTTAACGTTATCAAGACTAAAGATCAAGATACAAATCTTCTCCGAAAACTTCGAAGACAAAGTTCAAATAACAAGTCCAAGAAAATCAAAGAGACAAATTTATTCTGAAGATTTCAAAGACCGTTTGAAAATCAAGTTTTGAAGAGAAGAATCAGAGGAAAGATAGAGATTGGATCCGTATAAATACTTTTGATCCAAAAATCATCTGAATTATACACATTTTGTATTTTACCAAATTAAATACAAATTTTGTGTTACATCATGTTTTTAGATCAATTGAAAATGAAATCTCCATACATGTTTTGGGAAAGAAACCTCATTAATGAATTTTCTTTAGGGTGCTTAACTAACAAAACGGTATATAAATAGAACAGTATTATGTATATATTTTTTAAGACAATGTAAACTAACAACAATTTTGATAAAGTTGTTATGTCAACTCACCAATTATATCTATAGCTTAGCGTTAAAAACAATAGTTTAATATATATATATATCGTAGCATTTCACTTGTATTCTATACATTTTAAAATTTGCATCTTAATTTCATTGCTGATACTTATAAATTAAATTTGTCTTCCTTAGTGTACGTGGTTATGTGATAAACTATGCAAAAATAAAATATATAATCAAAACTATTAGCAAATATGTTTTAATGTTTCATGCAATATTTTTTAAACCTTAATTCACATATTAATACTTAAGTAATAATTAAAAATTTAATACAAACAAATTAGAAAGAAATTAAAGTACGTATACCGATCCAAAATTGAAAAAGAAATTAAAAAATCGTACATAAAAACTAAACTGTGTCAAATAAAAAAAAAATCTCTTGTGGTCTTAATTAATTATAGAATAAACTCTAGATCTAAAAACAATAATCAAGGTTGGACATAGTGACAAAAGAAAATTAACATATTTAAAATTGTACAAAAATAACAATAAAATTTATATTTAGAGTGAGTATATTATAAATTTAATATTAGTTTGCAAAGGCAAAGAAACAACAATTAACGTTTGGAGATGAAAACAAAGATGAGATTAAGTTTGTTCATATTTTTGTAAAATGTTAATTATAAAATTACTAAAATGCCCCTGATAATTTTCAAATTTTGAGGGCCAATTAATGCCCCCGTTCGGCCACAATTCCCTGTCGTCCCAATGTGCGCGTGCGCAATAGGCTCAATACTTACAAATTTAAAAGAGTTTTGATCCTCCTCGAAACCAAATAAAAGTCAATTATGATTTCAATCCATGAAACATGTCATGATACGATCTTAATCCATCATGTATAAAAGAAAAATGTCTTTAATTCAATCATCTACACATATCTTTTCTCACTCAACTCGAAAGTAAAATAGAAAAAAATCATATATAACCCAATTAAATATTGGACTTTCGAACTGTTATTGATAGCATTATAGTTTTAACACAAAGGATCTAGAGCAATCATCTTTTATGATCTAACTTGAAATAAGATCTTAACTTGCATCACCATCATTCACGATTCACCAACAAATATAGTGGGGACTATGTAGTGTTCGACAACGTTGACATGACTATTAAAATCCAATTATGGAGCATGCATGAGCATTTACCTTGACTATTAGCTAGGTATAGCATTCAAATTAACTAGCTTTCAGATGTATTTTTACAAGAAAATTGGAAATAGATAATTTAGCAAGGGAAATCCTTGAATTATTAAATTTTAGAGAAATAGATTGTCGAGAATCGAGATTATTGAAAAAGATTGGATTTTGGCATGAAAGCTTTACATTTGTGTCCCAAATTAAAGAATGTGTATATTTATCAAACATCGAAGTTTTAATGTGGGATTCTCGTGGGTGATTGAATTTTTAGAGTATGATATTGGGGTTGAGATTAATTGAATTATGAAATTAGGCATTTCAGTGTTCAGATAATCCTATTCTTATTAGTGTGGAGTTTGTTTCTTCAATAGATGAATTGAAAACCAAGAGATGCAGCAGCAACAATTTCTCATACCAATCCATATAGTATAATTCGAAACCTCATGGATTGAATATAAGTTAATGCAATATCACTACTTACTTGTATTTCTCTCTTCATTTTGTATGAGGATTTCCAACTCGTAGAATGGTTATTTCACATGCAAAAAATATTCAAAATTTAAGAACAAAAACTGAATGAGAATTGAAGGAGTAGATTGGACTCCTTTGTCCCGCCTCCCTCTTCTATTTTTCATAAAGATCTTGGTTCTTTTTTTTCTAAGATTTATTAGATTAGTGAGTGAGGACTATAAGGATGGAGGTTTTTCTTAAAGATCTTCGTTTCGTTTTTTTTCTAAGATTTATCAGGTTAGTGAATGGGGGGCTATATGGAGGGTTTGTTATTGTATTAGTGTTACGTTTTAAGTTAGGGCTATAGAGATAAAATAGTGCATTAACTAATATATTTTATTTTTGTTTAAATAGAGGGCTATATTGAGAAAATTATAGACTATGTATAGAACCACTCTTAAAGTTTATGACTTTTTTTTTGCAAAATGGGCTAAAGTTTAGGACATAATTTATAACTATCCTATTTATGATATAAAAATATTGATTGTGTAACTAATTAAAGGTCTTCGAAACTAATAATATGTATCCACGTAGAGATGAATTGAGAGGGCCCAAAATGAATAAATTCCAGTTGCAAATTAAATTCATAAAAAAATTTAAAAGAAATTCCAATCCAATCTATAACATTTGCATTAATTTGTTGGATCACGAAAGTTTTGAGGTGTGAAATGAAGTCGATCGGGCGCAGTTGAGTTGTAGAAATTATTGTGGCAAGATTCGAATGAAACACATGGTTAACTAGAACGTTTCAAAATTTTGATTTATTTAATTCTTTTTTGGGGTCATAATAGTTGACAAATGTGAATATCAATTATTATCAGAATACTTATAAATTTACAACTTGACTAGTAAATATCAACGCATTGAACATATTTGGAAATTTATGCTTCCGTGGATTAACAATGTCAAACTCAGACAGCTTAAATATTGATACTCACATTCAATGGCGATGGTACTCGAATCATTTAATTTGGGGAAGTTAATTAAGGATTCAACGAATTCAGTTCTATCTTATCCAATATATATAATTAATAGAAATTAATTAATCACATGTATAATTTCAAACACATCATGTATAATTGTACATGGTGATATAAAAAATACTCCCTCCGGTTTTGAATAAGTGTCATTTTGGATGAATGCACATTTATTAATAAAGATATTAATTAGATAATCAAATTACCTTATACACTCTTATGTGAATACATTAAATAAGATTGTTTGAAAATGAGGGTAAATATGAGAAAAATGTGAAATTTTTACCTTGATTGTGTAGAATGACACTTTTTGTGAAACATAATTAAAGTGCTAGAATAACACTTGTTGTGAAAAGGAGGGTGTAATAATTTTTTATTGTTTTTGTCTAGTTTATGGAAGTGGCAAAATAATACGTGGGATATATGTAGCGATTACATCAAATATAAATAATACTTTAAAATCCTCTATCTTGATTTCTAAGCTGAGTTTCTTTCTTTCATTTTTTTTTTTCTATTATCAAATTAAGACATTCATGGATTTGAATATTGAAGATTACTTTTTACCTAAGTAAATGTTGATTATTACAAGTGAAGAATCAGGGCCGCCCCAAGGATAGGCCAGGTGGACCGCCGCATAGGCCCCACTAATTGAAAAAAAAAAATATATATATATATATATATATATAAAGTTAAAACCGTTAATTCTGAAAAAAAATATATTATCTGAACTCTCATACATACAATCTCAAGATAAAATCAATTTTAGTGATTAGTTTCGTAGTTCTGCTACTAATATATTTCTTATGTGTTTAAGTTTAATGTGAAAATTTATTGAGATTTTAATTGTATTAATCTCATTTTTGCATTTGGACTCTTAATCAATTATCCATATTCAAAACAAAGTTCTAGTACGAGAAATGTACCATTAAAAACTCAATTTTTTGATCTTTTTTAATCAAAACATTGATGTTGTATTTAGAACTTATATTCCCCAATTTTAAGTTCACCGAAATCCAAATATAAAAAAATGTCATTTTAAATAATTATTTTTAATATCATCAATATATTTCTTTCACGATTATTTAATTAATGAAAGTGTTAGCTACTTACAAGATTCACGAATTGAATTTTCTAAATATTGTTTGCACTTTTTAAAGATTTATGATAATTAAGATAAAGTAGAAGAATCTTCAAGATGTACATGAGGAAAAAAAATAAAAAAAAATGGGTATGACCCATTATTTAACCTGATCATCGGCCTCCTCAGGGCCGGCGGCCCTGTGAAGAATATATATACTAAATTTTTATTAGCTCTCATATAAGGGCAATGTATCGGTATAATTTTGAAATATTGCAAATACCCATATTTTGAAAAATCACCAATTACAGATTGACCCTCTATGAAAACTTAATTAAGACGACTACCCCCAATGTCAAAAGATTAATTAGGTCTTGATTGCACAAAACTTAATTAGGACAAAATATTTGAAATGAACTTCGGTACACACATGCAACTTGCCACAATTAACATGTTATGTTTTCCAATGCGGAGGCCATGACAATACTTAATAATGTGCTTAATATTTAGTCTATTAGATCATATAATATTAATTATTTCTAATATTGAAAAATATCATTTTCTGAACTTGGTCAGATGAAAAGATCGTCTTATAGATTAAGTACGCAAGACAGTCTCACATAAGTGTGCCTCATATTAATAATGTAAAATACAAAGTAATAATTTAAAAATCTTCATCCACCCTGAAACCCATGCCTAAAATTAAATATAAATTTGGACAATCACCAAGGATAAATAATTGGAGTGGTGTTAACTTGAGACCAAATGTATCAAGTTTGAATCTCACTAACACTGCTAGATATTGTCTGTCATAGCGAAGGCCAATAGTGATTTACATTTTTATGTGCAGTTTGCATACTATCCACAAAAGTAAAATTTACCTAGTGCACATCTCGGTAGGGCTGCAGGTTACCCTAATCATAAAAAAAAACATAACTTACCAAATGCACATATTCGAGCAGCAATTGCGGGTTACTTCATTGTAAATAATAGTAGTAGATAATTCGCAGTAATAGCAATAGATACTAATAATAATAATAATAATAATAATAATAATAATAATATATCAATGAGAGATCATAAATTCAATTCTCCAAGTCTCAATCACTCACTTGTCACCGTGGAAAGATATTATCATCTCGATCACCTCAATTTATTTAAGAAACGTCTTAGGAAAGTGACCAAATATAATTCCTTAATGAATCGGTATTACCTGAGTCATCATTTCAAATCAAAACTTACAAAATTAAATGGTCGAGTACCCACATCATACATGTAGAATACCATTCACAAGTCTTAAAAATTATATATTCACGTACATGCTATTTCTTTTTCATATACCATACATTATAATTAGTTCATAATTAAAAAAAGAATTTCATCCCTCAACCCAATATTTATAGCTTTTACATTAGAGAAAGTACGTCCAAAATTCAATGAACGAGACATGTACTCTTAATTCATCCAAATATAACTATCCGATCTTTATTTTTGGGGGGTAAAAGCTTTGCATTTGTTAGAAAAATATATCTTAATATGATTTGACATGGGTGGTGGAGAGAATATATAATTATCACAGTAATTTGCATCTTAATCATATGAAAAATTCTAAAATATTAATTAAAATTAAATGGAGAGGGTATAAACCATATATATCTAGAAATAGAATGACCAAATTTAGAAAATCTAACTGCCATGAATTGTTCCAGGAAGATGGTTCACACTCAATTATGTTGACTTAATAGAGTACGTAACAAATCAAATTAATGATCACTTAAAGCAATTTAATTTTTACGAAAATTTCAAAACAACCCCAAAAGATTCAGCTCCTTACATAATCCTCTCTGAAATAGTCAAAAGTTCACACTTTTTTATAATAGTCAATAAAATCACATTTTCTTATAATTGTCACGCGTCTGCAAAGTCAAAGTCTCTATCACGAATTCCCCGTTATACCCCTTTTCCCGTTATTATCTTCTTCAAATATCTCCTCACTCTCTCTCTTTCCATCTAATTACACTTATTTATATGTAGCATTTCTTATTCAAAAACGTTACCTCCATATTCTATGATCAGCTCTCAGTAATTAGTCTCAAAATCTAAATTAGCAGAGCCAAAGAAATCTAAATTTTTTTAATTTTTCAGAACTTTCGAGAAACTAAATAAATCAATATTTCGGCGGCAGTGGCGGCGGTGTAGAAAATGGCCGGAGCGAGTGGAGGAAGAACGCTGGAGCAAACGCCGACGTGGGCGGTCGCCGTCGTGTGTTTCGTTTTAGTTGCGGTTTCGATCTTGATCGAGCACATCATCCATTTAATAGGAAAGGTAAGATCATTGACAAAAATGGAAATATTTTACTTTTCGTTAAGAAATAAAATTACAATTTTCACATCTAAAATTTGCTCTTAATTTCTTCCCGAATATTTTCAGTGGTTCACGTCGAAGAATAAAAGGGCTCTCTTTGAATCGCTTGAAAAGATCAAGTCTGGTACGAAATATTTCATATTCATGAACTAGAATATATATAATTCTTGAAATTAACTTTTTTTTTATTAAATTTTGGTAATATATGATGATGAAGAGTTGATGCTGCTGGGGTTTATATCGTTGCTGCTAACGGTAGGGCAGAGTCCAATATCTAATATATGTATATCGAAATCCGCGGGAGACACGTGGCACCCATGCAGCAAAAGTGAAGAGTCAAGTAAATCCCCACCGGAGGACGACGAAGGAGAGGAAAACCGCCGGAAACTTCTCTGGATTGAGGGCGGCGCTAGGCGGATATTGGCCGGTGGCGGGACCGACAAATGTGCAGAAAAGGCATGAATTTTTATGTATAAGACTTTGAATTTTGTTACGTTGTTCTAATTAATTAATTAATTAATTATCATATATCTTAAATTGGAAAACCGTGTTAGAAATGTGTGCATGAAATAACATGGAAATTGCGATGATTTTTTTGTAGGGTAAAGTACCATTTGTGTCCTCGGATGGTATCCATCAGCTACATATTTTCATCTTTGTTTTGGCCGTTTTTCATGTCCTTTATTGTATTCTCACCATAACCTTGGGAAGAGCTAAGGTACACTCACTCGACTCAATTCGTGTAAATGCTACACTCGATGAATGAATGAATTAATTAATTAATTAATTAATTTGATCATCATAACTTGTAATATTATTCAATGTTCGTTTGCACCCATAGGGTGATCTTGTACAAAATGAATCCTAAATTTAATTAAGTACATACTTAATTATATATATGACGTGTTAATGGTTTTAGATGAAAAGTTGGAAAGCATGGGAAAAAGAAACAAGAACGGTCGAGTACCAATTTTCGCATGGTACGTAACTCTATCAAATCCAGTGTAATGTAATATTTATCGTTTATTTATATATTTATGTATAAACGAACGATAAATATTAGGTTTTGTTAATTTACGATTAATTAATGATGTTCAGTATATATTGGCAGATCCTGAGAGATTTAGGTTTGCAAGAGAAACATCATTCGGGAGGAGGCACTTGAGCTTCTGGAGCAAATCTCCTCTTCTACTTTGGATTGTAAGTCTTTCGCTTTAATTTTACGTTAATTAAATTAATTATTATTATGTAATTTTTGGATATTTTTCAAATTAAATAATTACATTAATTACTAGTTGTATACTTTAATACTTGTATTTAATTAATCTCACTTTCCGAAATTGTTGTAAAAAATCGATCGTTACGTAGCAAAACAATATTTGATTAATTTACTATAAATATTGAAAGTTATATGATTAGAATATAGCATATATAGCTACGAGCTACATAGCTGGTGCTTTATATATTATGGGGCAATAATGATAACACAAATTGTATCAATTATTGTCTCAATCATGGTGTTCTTGGACTAGTGTTACCGGTTCATATAAGTGGATATCATTTCATTTCAAAAAGTTGGAGAACTGTCATCATTAAATACTATTAATTAATCTTTTGTTATATTTCGATTGGACTTTTTTTCAGCATATTATATACATACATACATACATACATACATACATACATACATACATAATATACAACTATGATATCATCCATATGATTTTTTTAAATTTTCGAATCGAATAAATAATACACACAGTGCATGTATATATAACGTGATTTTCAAGTATTATGTAATAGTATCATACATGGGTATCCAATAATACATTATTTAATTAATTGTATTCAAACATATATATATATATATATAATTTAATAATCACATTTTTTTTCTTGGAGATTGACTTTTTCAAGCGTCTAAATTTTGACCTTTTCCGCTGCGGCAATTATCTGATCATAACTAATTGAATTATAATGTCTTAATCCACAACAAATTAATATATATATATATATAAATAATTAAATCAATCTAGCAGTCCCAATTAATCACTTGATGCAGCTGGGTTTGCCTTTCAATATATATAATATAATATAATATCGGTATATATATGATCAGTAATCTCAAATTTTTGTTTATTGCTGATGATGTTAATTATTAATTATGATTTTATTGGGTTTTCAGGTTAGTTTCTTTCGACAATTTGTAAGATCTGTTCCAAAAGTCGATTACTTGACTCTTCGACATGGATTTATTATGGTAAATTCCGATTTTTTATATTATCAAACTTATATTTCGCATTATTAATTATGTAAGTATTATTTTGAACATATATACAATGTGAATGTTCATACTGATTTGGTTGAATTAATTTGTTTCATCTAATTAATGGTCAGGCACACCTTGCTCCACAAAGCCATCAACAATTTGATTTTCAGAAGTATATTAATAGATCACTTGAAGAGGACTTCAAAGTGGTTGTCGGGATTAGGTTGGTATCTCATTTTTGCAACATATATATATATATATATACACATATATTATATTTGCATGCCATTTATTCATATCCCACCACCGTGTGTGTGTGTATTCACATTAAGATTTATCCGACTCACTAAATCGTCATTGAACAATAAATTTTTAAATATTTAAAAATAAAAAAGAATTAATAGTTCTAATTCAACTAATATCTCTCTTCTTTTGTTGGTTCTTGTAGTCCACCAATCTGGTTTTTCGCTGTTTTCTTCTTGCTCTTCAATACTCATGGTAAGTACCGCATATCTATAAGGGCTCGTTTGTTAGGCTATATGATATAACCGTATAAGGTTGGATGTGTTTGATATAAGATGTGTTTCACCGTATAAGATATCAATATCATGTTTATTTTGATGTATTAAAATATATGTATTAATAATATATTGTTTGCTTAGATATATTAGATTCTCTATAAAATTTCAATTCCTAAAATATCCTTTAATTAATTACCATATATTATGTGAATATTCTATAATAACATTTTAAATTAATATATGCAACGTTATTTTAATCTTCAATTTTTTTTAATAATTTTGTATGGTATTAAATATCCCACCAGTAGAGTGTGATATGTTATATACATACCAGGCCCTTGCATAATCATGTGCTTTAATATTGTTATATCATATAAATGGTAATGTTGTAACGTGATGCAAAATGCAATAAAATATGAGGTGGTATACCATTATGTATTATAGAACTCGAACAAGTTTATTTTATATTTCTATATTGCAAGAGCATATATAGGGAATTGAAGAGCATTCTAGATTTGCAGCGTATCTAAAAATATATATAATTATCTGGTGATCGATGTGAAGTATAATTAATCATAATTACTAATTAATTTTGTAATTCTTTCTGTGGGCAGGCTGGTATTCCTATTATTGGCTGCCGTTCATCCCATTAATTGTAAGCAGTCAATTTCCGGTGGACACATTCACGTGTTGACCGTTATGTATATATAGTAATCAAATAATTTGTTTATAAATCGATCGAGAAGATTATTAATAATTAATTAATAAAAATGTTGAAAAATTGTCAGATAATATTGCTGGTGGGGACGAAGCTACAAGTGATAATTACGAAAATGGGTCTGAGAATTCAAGAAAGGGGCGAAGTCGTAAAGGGTATTCCTGTCGTTCAACCTGGTGATCACCTTTTCTGGTTTAATCGTCCACGTCTTGTACTCTATCTTATTAATTTTGTACTTTTTCAGGTAAAAATAATTAGTATGATTTTTTTTATTATTATTATTCTTGATTTTATTAACAGCTGTATAACTAATTAAATCTGCTTTTAATTGTTGCAGAATGCGTTTCAACTCGCTTTCTTTGCCTGGAGTTGGGTAAGTTTTCCATTGCTACCAATTATTTATCATGTCTAATTAATTGATTAATAAGCGAATTATGAAATATTTTAGGGTAATTAACACGTGCTGTGTAATTATTTATTTATTTAAACAGTATGAATTCGGGATAAGATCGTGCTTTCATGAACACGTGGAGGATATTGTGATCAGGGTCTCAATGGGGTAATTAATTAATCTTCACTGCTTTAAACTATTATTTGCTTGATTCACTAATTTATTTAATTTGATTATTAAATTTTGACTTACGATTTTCGCTATTTTTTTTTGTATCAATAGGGTTCTCATACAAATACTTTGCAGCTACGTCACTCTCCCGCTTTATGCCCTTGTCACACAGGTACATGAACTTCAGATGAAATTATCTACTATACTGTGTGATGCTTATCTGCAATATGATTAAGTTTATTAGTTTTTTTTTCTAATTTAAATTTTTGCACTTTAGTATATTCTCATGTTTATTAATTATGATATATATTAATTTTTTTAAAATAATCAATTATTATCTAAAAATAATTATATACCCGACCCAAATTGGGTATAATCAAGACAACTTAAGGATTGTAAAATTAAATTTTAGTATAAGAATTTGAAATCGAAAAAATAATGACATGCAAATTAATAATTTTAATTATATAGCTGAAGATTTACTTAAATCAATACCAATTTATTTTATCCCCCAAATTTCTTTAAAAAAAAAAATGGAATACATAAAAGTTTCAAATTATATTAAAATTATTATATTTGAATTGGTGATTAATTTATAAGAAATTGTTTATAACACAGATGGGATCAAGCATGAAACCAACCATATTCAATGATAGAGTGGCGGCGGCACTAAGAAGCTGGCACCACACAGCCAAGAAACACATCAAGCAAAGCCGCCATTCAACTTCGGCGACGCCGATGTCGAGCCGTCCCGCCACGCCGTCGCACCACACGTCGCCCATCCACCTCCTCCGCCACTACAGGCCAGAAATGGACAGCGTCCACACGTCTCCAAGAAGGTCCAACTACGACGCCGACAATTGGGAGACCGACTCACCGTCTCCCAGTCGATTCCACGGCGGTGGCGGCGGTGATGCCTCTAGCCACCACATTGAGCTATCTCATGTGGACAGAGAGGTGGCGCACCGCCACGAGCCCAGCTCTTCCCAGGTGGCACCACTGCCACATGAGCAGCATGAGATCAGCATTGGGGGGCCCAAGGACTTCTCGTTTGATAAGAGATCAACTAGAACATAATTAACATTTAATAAAAAATCATAATGATAATTAATTATTGTATGATTATTGTATCCATTTTTTGGAAGATCGGATAAAAATTAAATCTGACGAAAATTTGAGACATGTAATTAAATTATGGGCCTTCTTTTCTCCCGTAAAACGTGAATTATATATAGGATCCAAATCAGTGTAAATAAACAAGTTTAATTTTACTATCACGAAAATATGAGTAGCATTATATATTGTCCGCATTAGTTTATGTGATTATAGAAATTATATCTGTCGTCCTATCTTATTGAGATCAAACTGTATAGAAATTTTAACATTGAAAATTATATATATATTTTAGTGTTTTCAATCTTAAGTTTGGAGGATACACACTAGATTCACCGTCTCTGAATGAATCCTACACATGTACTTACCAAAAGCTCCTAAGATTTCAAGCCCCTCACACTAAGCCTCAATTCTCTCGAATTTTATCGACATAGGTATCCCGTGCCTTGGGTTCGTTTATTGAGACTCATCTTTCGAATTTTGAATCAATAAATAAAATTGTGCAAATTAGTGATCAATTAATCAACACACATACATAGCATAAACACAAGAAATGAAATAGGATCATAAGCAATCAATAGAAAAGCAAATGCATAAATACCAAAATATTCTTAATCCCAAAATACAAGATAATCTAACCTAACATCAATACAAATGCAATGATTAAATTATCTTAAAGAAAATCAAAGGTAACAACAAGAAAATAAAACTTAGTATAACCCAGAAGTTAGGCCTCGACTCTACCCTTGCCTCTGCTCATCTCCTCTTTGCTCCGTCTTCAAGCCATAACTCCTTATTCACCCTAGCTAGGGTGTGGGTTTGATGGATGGGGGGTTGAAGATGGGAGATGAGAGAAGGGTTTTGGTGTTGGGAGAAATTTGGGAATTTTTGTGGAATGAATACGTATTGTGTAAATTGTGTGGAGAAAATGGAGAGAAATTCATATAAAAAGGAAAAGAGCCGCACAGATCTAAAAAGCTGGGCTGGGGCGCGACCCGGGCTCGATCGCGCCCGAATTGAAGAAAAACATGCCTCTGTGTCAGTGTAGTCACTCACGTCCAAAATCGCACTGCAACTCGTGCCTGGAGGCGCGAGTGCGTCGGTCGTGCCCTCACTCGCACTGCGACTAGCGCCTCCATTTCTGCACCGATACCTTTCACAGTTTTGCTCCGTTCTCCCTCGTTTTTTATCCGATTGAGGGGATTCAACTTGCATCACGTTCCTCATTCGATTCTCAATCTTCTCATGTCATTGTATCACTAAAAAATTCATTGATTCATTATCTATTTCCTGTGAAACTCAAACAACAAATAAAACTTCCAAATCAGGAGGTTAAAAGTGCAATTTGGGTTAAAGCACATGCACAACTCTTTAATTCACTTCATTTAAACCTCAAAATATTGTGCAAAAACACTAGTCATCATCTACATCAACACAATATATATTTTTTAGTATTTCCATCTTCTTCCTCAATTTTTTGTTGAATCGTCTATTACCAATATAGTAGAGCAGAGCAGAAAAAAATGAATGGCCTTAGTCTTGCTTGTTTCTCCATATGTTACTTCTCTAATAGAGAATGGTTATGATATTGTAAAGATTTTATTTTAATGGTGATAGCATGGAGGTTGGAGGTTGGATAACCTAAAAAAGATGAAGAGAGAGTAGCATTTTAATACTTTGAATGTTTTCTTATTTACTCGTCCTTTTGCATATTATATTGAAGGTATCATGTCTTGCTACCAATGTAGTATGCACTGCTGTATCCTTTTGTGTTTATTTTCAAATATCCATGTTATGCAAGGGTTTGCTTTTGTTAGCCGGTTTTTAAAAATTTGTTCACCATGTTGTATTCTCATACTCTTATTTCCATTTTTGCCAAATGTATAGTAGACGTGATGATAATGGCTCATGGGGATCATAAAGGTTTAGTGCTACCTCCTAAAGTAGCATCTGCGCAAATAGTTGTTATCCATGTGCCTTACAAGGATTCAGATACCAAGGGTATCTTTGATGTATGTGCAGCCACTGTGAAATCCTTGAATGAATTGGGAATTATGTCGAGACTGATTTTAAAGATAATTATTCATCATGGTGGAAGTATTCTCGTTAGGAAATGAAAGGTGTTCATCTTAGTATTGAAATATGACCCAAATAATATGCAAATAATGAGGTATATAGTCTTATTCTCTTGGCATTTGTGCAACATCTTATCGTAGATCGAAAAAGTTCACGTTGATTGCATTATTCTTCTGAGAAATGATCTTTGTTTCTCTTTTAATGTAACATTTTTTTATTGTACCATGTCCACGCAGTCAGTGTGACAATTCATCAAAACATGAATGACATTCAACCAAGTTTCTTTGATGTCGCCTAGCAAAAGAGAAATGCTCATATTCAGATTGTGCACACTTAGGAACAATATGTGGAAGAAAATAAGATGGTACTGGTATGGTTGTACCATGGTGTGATGAGGAGGTATATATTCTTCATCCAGTTTACTTTGTACTTGGAAATAAGATGGTACTGGCACGGTTGTACCGTGTTGTAGACTATACTTGTTTTTTTTTTCTCAACTGTAGGTCGGTAAGGACTAGGGAGCATGCAGATTGAAGAGGATTCTGATGAACCATGATATCACAGAATATGAAATTCCACCTCAATATTAGTCACAAAGTGCTCCTAAATCCATATATTATCCGGTAGTAAAACAAATTTTACTATTATTGTCAAAACTTACCATGTATTTGGCTATCACATTTTTTTCATCATTTACTCTGTAGTATGCCTCCCTACTTTCTCTAAGGCCAGTTTTGTCAGTGCAGTTGGTAAGTTTAGTGAGTCCTAGTATGCCAATTAGTATATCTAAAAATTAATTTCACGTCATTGCCTGAAGATGCAGAAACCTTAATGGAAGTAAATCATGTGCTTCGTATGTTAGTACCAAGACTATAAATCTATGGTACCTAGCCTCCTCCATAAGAAAGAAGGTTAGAGTTTCTGATCTTCTCTAGTTCCTACTCCATTTGTGGGAGGGTACAAAAAATGTCTTTACTATAAGTTCACAAGTTGCAGTCGTTTATTTTATGGTTAGTGCGTGTTTGCTGAATGATGGATGTATTTCCATATCTCCAAAGTAACCTATTTGCAATTCTTTTGAACTCAAAAACTGCAGCTACTAGTGCATTAGGAAATTCCTCATTTGATCAACCTGAACTCCATGTGCTTACTTTTTTTTAACTAATGTACCACACACCATAGACAAATCTCCACATTTCAGAAAAATTTAGAAGGGGATGGATTTGTTTGCGATTGGGATGTTAGCAAATCGCAGTACCTCAGATCTATTTTAATAGGGCCACCAACGATTTCTCAAAGCAAAATTAATGTCAGACCTTCGGTTTTATGCATGGACTAAGTTGCTCTGGTGAGTTCTTTTCATTTAATTCTCTCTTTGGTTGATCTTTCTTTGAAGTATATGAACAACTACAATGTTTTTGCCTCAAATTTTTTTCGTTAGTTTTGAAATTTGAACTGCAATAATTTAATTCTCCATATAATTCTTACATGTTAGATTGACGGCCAAAAACTTATTTGAGATAGTGTGTTGGCAGAGTATCTCAAACAATTGTGTTTTTGTGCCTATATAAATTTTAGAGTATATGTATTTTTGTGGGTGAACTATTCTGCATAAGAACCAAATGAAGACACCAAATCAAGCTTTAGAATCCTAAGTTTGGCTCTAGAATCCCAGTCATGCTCTTTCATAATAGCAAAATGGATTTGGATTTTGGAATGAATTAGCAGTACATAGTTATGAATAAGAAGATAAGTAAAGTCATAAGTTATGAAATGGAGTGCCAGAATTGCTTGGAATATACGATGTCTCAAGAATCTATGAGCAGGTACTAAAAAAATAAATCAATGAAAGAGTAGATTGCTTCAACACTTGTACATCAATGAAAAGACAAGACCTAGCAGTCTAGCACTACAAAGATAAAAAAAAGTAAACCTAAAATCCATGTCACATGGCCTTCATCGAGTTTGATGGGGGATTATCACGGCATCGAGTTTGATGTGGGATCATCACGGTATCTTGACACGTTAAAGTGCCTTGTCTTTGTTCTGATCCCGAGTAATCGGGATCAAAATTCCCAATAACCTTGAGGCAACACTTAGATCGTGTTACAAACCTCATGCAATAGTCAGGATCGACACGAGCCCGTTCAACATTTATATTTTATTTTTTCGAAGGGAAACGTCAGTTGAGGCCCTTTTTTATCTTTTGATGTGTCACGTATCTCCGGCGCCAAAAATAGATTAGAAAAGATTTACAATTTTTATAAAATTGGATATTGCATTTTGTCAATAGTTTTGATTTTAGTTATCTATCTACTACTATTATAAAAAGTATGATGTTTTATAACTTTTGATTTAACTATTATATGCCCACTATAATTTTAATTTAAGGGTAATTGTGTAATATAATATATAGTATGTATTTATAATATAAAATAATATAATATATTAGTTTCCTATTAATCTACTACTACATATAAAAAGATCCTTATTTTATAAAATTGAATTTAACTAATATGTCCCTATAATATATTTAAATTAAGCACACAACTCACTAGAAGCTTATATATATAGGGAATTAAAGAGTATATATTCTAGATTTTGTAGTGTATCTAAAAATATATAGAATTATCTTGTGATCGATGTGAACTATAATTAATCATCTACTATATTGTGTGATACATTATCTATAATACGATCAAATTTATTAGTTTTTTTTCTAATTTTTTCAGGCCAATTTTTTTAAAGCCCGGCCCCGACCCAAAATTGTTTCGGACCTAATTTTTTTTAGCAGTCCGGCCCTAAAAGCGGGCCGGGCCGGGCTGAAATTGGCAGCTCTAATATATAGTAATTTTTTTAAATTAATTAATTATTATCTAAAAATAATTATATACCCGACCCAAATCGGGTATATGTTCGGTGTTTATTTAACCTAACTGCAAGTGCACAGTGAAGTTTATAGGACAGCGGTGAACAAGGTCGTATCCACATGGATTTAATAATTAATATATTAGTTATCTAATTCAACATATCGCAGTTATCTAGACGACTGAAAATGATTGAATTTTACTTATCTAAAAACTAAGAATAAGAAATAAACTAAATTGTTAAAGCAGAAATTAACACAGATAAATCAAACAGTGAATAAAATACATATTCTAGGATTGATTAATCATCAACTAATCTATTCATTTAATCATTTCATTCTTATGCCTACATTGGGACTTAAATTGTGCTAGAGCAACCACTAATTCATCCTAAACTTTCTCTCAAAGTGCCTAGGTTGTAGATTACAAAACTAGTATTAACGTCTCCGTTCAATACCTAGCATGCAACTCCTAATGGCTCCTAGGGTCTATTGCTCTCTCAATTAACCTCAACTCTCTCGAGTGTAATTGATTAACAAGTTACTTATTTTAGATCACGTGTTAAAACTCCTCTCTCGATTTATGAATTAACACATCAAATTGTACTATTTAGTGATCATGTAAATAATACAGATAAACACAAGAATAAGCAAAACACAACAAAGTCATATGCATAAGAAATCAACAAATTAAATGAACTTCATAATTTGAATCATAAACAACTTTAGAATACTAGGGTTTTAGCTATCCATAATAATATAAATAACAAAAATCATCCACAAAGAAAACATGAAGAATTCTAAGAACAAAGAAAATTCGCGAGTGGGGTCGCGAATAATAAAAAGGAGAACCCCCTGTCGCGACATTGCAGAAAAATGGCAAACATGTGATTCGCGACCCCCTTGGTCGCGAGTCCGGTTGCGGGTAATTTCCGGTTCTAGCAGCCTCTCACTGTTTTGCTTCGTTCTCACTCATTTCTTGTTCGATTGACCCGATTCTTTTTGCAAACGCGTTCCTAACTTGATTTCCTATCTTTCTTGGGTCTTCCTAAGCTCATTTGAAGTTCACACCAAAAATGTCATTAATTCCCTTCACAATGAACAAACACGTGACAATGCACAAAACATAGAAACTATGCAAAACTCAACACTTCATGCATGCAATGCCAATCAAATACCATTCAAATTTCAGTATAATCAACCCAACTTAAGGATTGTAAGATTAAATTTTAGTATAAGATTTCTAAATCGAAAAAAAAATGACATGCAAATTAATAATTTTAATTATATAGCTGAAGATTTACTTAAATCAATACAAATTTCTTTTATCCCCCAAATTTCTTTTAAAAAATGGAATAGAAAAAGTTTCCAATTATATTAGAATCATTATATTTGTATTGATGATTAATTTATAAGAAAATGTTGAGCCAATTTTTTTTTAGCCATCTAAAACTTTAAAATAAATATTTTAATCACCTATTTTTAAATATTATTATTCTAGCCATTTTGGACTAAAATCCTCTTAGTTAGAAAATAAAAAATAAATCAATCGAAATTCACAAAAAAAAACACACTCTCTCTCCTTCCTTCTGTTCTTCTTAACGTGAAAACCCAGATTTTCATATTCTTTTGGATTGTCAAGTTTTCAATTTTCTAACATCATTTGGTTGAATTTGGAATGCTGTAGTTGTATTCTTCACCTTCTTACAACTTCATCTTAACCCATCCCACCAAATTCTTGTCGCCAAAATTCTCATTATCCGTGAGTCATTAATCATTATACGCCGGCGAAGATTTTCTTAGCTTGAATAGTAGCTGAGTAGGTGCTCAGTGTTGGTGATGGAGGGAGTGCGCGATGGCACCTGCGCTGCGCAGGGGCTACGAGACGCTCGCAGTGAGACAAAGACTGAACAATACCAATTTTTCTGGCGACCACCAAAACTCAATCTCTATTTTCCCGGTGACCACCAAATCCTATGGTGGAATGAGGATCCGCCAGCGATAGGGGAGAGATCAATTGGTGGTGGGTCTTCCGTTGCGATAAAATAAAGAGGAATGGGGATCGGAGGAGATGGGAAGCAATAGGGGGTGGTGGGTCGGGAATGATGATCGGAACTCTTTTTCTTTTTAATTATGTAACTTCTGTTAACTTGAAAAGAGAGGAAGGGTGAGGAGAGAGAAAAGAGAGAATATTGAATAAAAATTGAAAATTACATTAAAAATTATTGATTGAGGGGTATTTTGGTAATATTAGATAAAATAAATTGTTCTAAAAATAAGTGGCTAAAAAAAGTTTTAGCCACTACAAAGATAAAAAATAAGTAAACCTAAAATCCATGTCACATGGCCTTCATCGAGTTTGATGGGGGATTATCACGGCATCGAGTTTGATGTGGGATCATCACGGTATCTTGACACGTTAAAGTGCCTTGTCTTTGTTCTGATCCGGAGTAGGGCTGTAAACGAGCCGAATCGAGCCGAATACCATCAAGCTCGAGTTCGGCTCGTTTAAGTTATACTCGGTTCGAGCTCGAGCTCGAGTTCGACTCGAGCTTCGAGTTTGAGTTCGAGTTCGGCTCGAATTAGAAAATTCGTGATCGAGTTCGATTCGAGCTCGGCTCGAGTTCGGCTCGATAAGGATATGTTCAAGTTCGATTAAAAAAACTCGATAAAAAGCTCGATAATAATAAAATTTGTGATCGAGTCCTTTTTTTTTCTTTTCTAGATTTTCTTTAATTATGTTTATTTTTATTTTATTTTCTTTAAACTAATTACTTAATTATGTAATTGTAGTCATGCTTATTACTCATTTAATTATTTTTCATTATTAATATAGGTGTATTCAAATTTTAAGATATATTTACCTTAATTTGAATTAAAATTTAAAAAAAAATTCTAATATAATTTATAAATCATAATTTACTCATGTCTCATTTTATTTTTATTTTATCATCATTCATTTTCACTTTTTATTTAAAAATTGTATTCATTAGTTAATTAGTAATTTATCTCACTATCAATGATAGCTTATTTTTTTTTTTTCAAACTTCAATATACAAATATTTTACAATCATCTTAATTCAAATTCAAATTTCAAAGTGTTTTGTATTATGCAATTTATAAATTATAATTCAAACATATCTCATTTTCTTACTATTTTATCGATTATTCAGTTTCATTTTTATATAAATTGTAATTATATTAGTTGATTGATGATATAGTTCATTATTCTTGTTAGTTTATTATTTTTTACTACACATTCACACATGTTCCAACTGATAAGTAAATATTTATAATAATCTTAATTCGAACACAAATTTTAAAGTTTTTTATAATATGATTTATAAATCATAATTTATTTTTATTGTTATATCTCAATTTTCTTTTATTTTATTGGTATATAAATTAAATATTTCAATGAGGCACGCTAAAGTATACATAATATTTGTATATTATATAATAATTGAGTAAATTGATATAATATATATTGTCGAATCAAATGAACTAAGTAATTATCAAACACTATTAATTGTTTGTTAATGAATAATTGTGATCAATATAATGATGTTTGTTTGATACCATAGGTTTAATCAAATTCATTTGTGTTTATTTCATTATCAAATCTCAATTCTTAATTATAACTATAAACTATAATTTTAATTACCTCATAATTAGATAGTTTTTTGTTAGACTTCTTCAAAATTCAAATATACTATTTTATATTAATATTTTAACTAAATAAATTTTAAATGGATATCTTAAAGTTGGATAATTAATATTTTATTACATTATTTTTTTATCATATAAATCTATTTACATATTCCTATTTTTTGTTTAATAAAATAAGCTTAACTTAATGTTTGTAAATCTCATTAATTGATTCCGTTTTTTTATGATAATACTAATTCTTAGATTTCGTAGAGTTCATATAGTCTGTTATTATTAGTTGAATATATTTATCTGATAAATTGACAATATGATATTATATATGTTTATATAAATATTTGCATATATTTAAGTTTTGGAGAATTGTTATAAAAACGTTATTTGATTCAATTAACATAATTGTTAATAATTTGGTCGAGTGACTATAATAACAAATTGAAATACATTTGGCTAATGTTTGAATCATGTTGGGGGTGAAAATTTAAATTTTTTTAGCTTATTTGTCAAAGCTCGATTACAAGCTCGATTAAGCTCGATTACAAGCTCGATTAAGCTCGATTAGAAGCTCGATTAAAAGCTCGATTAGAAGTTCGATTAAAAGCTCGCGAACTACTCGATAAAAGCTCGTTTATAGTCGAACTCGAGCTACTCGTGAGAAGCTCGCGAGTAGCTCGAGTTCGGCTCGAGAAAATTATCGTGCTCGAAAAAAAGCTCGAATTCGGCTCGTTTAATAAACGAACGAGTTTCGATCGAACTTTTTTCGAGCCGATACCCGAGTAGCTCACGAACAGTTTGGTTCATTTACAGCCCTAATCCCGAGTAATCGGGATCAAAATTCCCAATAACCTTGAGGCAACACTTAGATCGTGTTATAAACCTCATGCAATAGTCAGGATCGACACGAGCCCGTTCAGCATTTATATTTTATTTTTTCAAAGGGAAACGTCAGTTGAGGCCCTTTTTTATCTTTTGATGTGTCACGTATCTCCGGCGCTAAAAATAGATTGGAAAAGATTTACAATTTTTATAAAATTGGATATTACATTTTGTCAATAGTTTTGATTTTAGTTATCTATCTACTACTATTATAAAAAGTATGATGTTTTATAACTTTTGATTTAACTATTATATGCCCACTATAATTTTAATTTAAGGGTAACTGTGTAATATAATATATAATATGTATTTATAATATAAAATAATATAATATATTAGTTTCCTATTAATCTACTACTTCATATAAAAAGATCCTTATTTTATAAAATTGAATTTAACTAATATATCCCTATAATATATTTAAATTAAGCACGCAACTCACTAGAAGCTTATATATATATAGGGAATTAAAGAGTATATATTCTAGATTTTGTAGTGTATCTAAAAATATAGAATTATCTTGTGATCGATGTGAACTATAATTAATCATCTACTATATTGTGTGATACATTATCTACAATACGATCAAATTTGTTAGTTTTTTTTATAATTTATTTTTTTACACTTTAGTTTATTTTCATGTTTATTAATTAGGATATTTATAGGGCTGGCAAAACGGGCCGCCCGGTCCGGAATTTTTTCAGTCTAATTTTTTTAAATCCAGGCCCCAACCCGAAATTATTCCGGACCTATTTTTTTTGGCCTGTCCCGATCCTAACAGCGGGCCGGGCTGAAATTGTCAGCTCTAATATATAATAATTTTTTTAAAATTATCAATTATTATCTAAAAATAATTATATACCCGACCCAAATCGGGTATAATCAACCCAACTTAAGGATTGTAAAATTAAATTTTAGTATAAGATTTTGAAATCGAAAAAAAAATGACATGCAAATTAATAATTTTAATTATATAGCTGAAGATTTACTTAAATCAATACCAATTTCTTTTATCCCCAAATTTCTTTAAAAAAATGGAATAGAAAAAGTTTCCAATTATATTAGAATCATTATATTTGAATTGATGATTAATTTATAAGAAAATGTTGAGCCAACTTTTTTTAGCCATCTAAAACTTTAAAAGAAATATTTTAATCACCTATTTTTAAATATTATTATTCTAGCCATTTTGGACTAAAATCCTCTTAGTTAGAAAATAAAAAATAAATCAATCGAAATTCACAAAAAAAAAAAACACACTCTCTCCCCTTCCTTCTGTTCTTCTTCACGTAAAAACCCAGATTTTCAGATTCTTTTAGATTGTCAAGTTTTCAATTTTCTAACATCATTTGGTTGAATTTGGAATGCTATAGTTGTATTCTTCACCTTCTTACAACTTCATCTTAACCCATCCCACCAAATTCTTGTCGCCAAAATTCTCATTATCCGTGAGTCATTAATCATTATAAGCCGGCGAAGATTTTCCTAGCTTGAAGAGTAGCTGAGTAGGTGCTCAGTGTTGGTGATGGAGGGAGTGCGCGATGGCACCTGCGCTGCGCAGGGGCTACGAGACGCTCGCAGTGAGACAAAGACTGAACAATACCATTTTTTCCGGCGACCACCAAAACTCAATCTCTATTTTTCCCGGTGACCACCAAATCCTATGGTGGAATGAGGATCCGCCAGCGATAGAGATCAAATGGTGGCGGGTCTTCCATTGCGATAAAATAAAGACGAATGGGGATCGAAGGAGAGGGGAATCAATAGGGGGTGGTGGGTCGAGAATGATTATCGGAACTCTTTTTCTTTTTATTTATGTAACTTCTGTTTACTTGAAAAGAGATGAGGGGTGAGAAGAGAGAAAAGAGAGAATATTGAATAAAAATTGAAAATTACATTAAAAATTATTAATTGAGGGGTATTTTGGTGATATTGGATAAAATAAATTGTTCTAAAAATAAGTGGCTAAAATTTTTTTTTAAAATTCGATGTGGCTAGTTTCCTATTGACTCGAAAATGTTATAACACAGATGGGATCAAGCATGAAACCAACCATATTCAAGGATAGAGTGGCGACAACACTAAGAAACTGGCCCCACAGCCAAGAAACACATCAAGCAAAGTCGTCATTCAACTTCGGCGACTCTGATGTCGAGCTGTCCCGCCACGACGTCGCACCACACGTCGCCCATTCACCTCCTCCGCCACTACAGGTTAGAAATGGACAACGTCCACACGTCGTTAAGAAGGTCCAACTACGACGCCGATAATTGGGAGACCGACTCGCCGTCTCCCAGTCGATTCCACGGCGGCGGCGGCGGCGACGCCTCTAGCCACCACATCGAGCTATCTCATGTGGACAGAGAGGTGGTGCTCCGCCACGAGCCCAGCTCCTCCCAGGTGGCGCTGTTGCCGCATGAGCAGCATGGCAGGGGCAATGTGATTTGTTCATTTGTGGCGGCGGTCGGCAAGCATGGACATCTCATTGGAGAAGAAAAAAGTAGAAGAAGATGGGAGAGCCACGGCTATGGCTGCCGGTCATCGAAAGGGGTGGGGAATTAGGAGGGAGGCGACAACAACAAGCCGGGGTCTTGGGGAAGAAGGTGAAGAAAGCGATTTTTTTTTATTATAAAGTTAAATTAGTACTTTTTTTAATGAGCATTAAATGAGTATTATAGTGTGGTGCGGAGAGTAAAAACTAAAGAGCAAAGAATAATATTTATAGTGTAAATAGCAACTTTCATTTCCAAAACTAAATTAGAACAAAACTAATTTAATTGTATACATTTGTGTGTGTGTGTGTATTTTTAAAAATAAAAAATAAAAAATTGAACGCAACATTTCTTTTATGCATGTATTTTTCTTGTTCATTAATTTTCTCGATCTGCTTTTTATACCCATGACCTTAGGAAAAACAACTATGTATAACCGAGTTTTGTGAATAACTAAAATTAATGAAGTTAATTAGAACACGAAAGAAAGTGAATAAGTAGAATGAAATTCTAAATCTAAAATGAACTGTTTTTTAATTTAGTCGATCGTCATATATATTTTGAGCAAAGCACACATAGTAATACAAATATATAAAATACAAATAACAATAAAAATTGAAAACACTGACATATATATATATATGTATAATTTCAATGTCAAAATTTCGATACAGTTTGATCTCAATAAGATAGGACGACAGACATAATATCTATAATCACATAAACTAATGCGGATTGCGGACAATATATAATGCTACTCATATTTTCGTGATAGCAAAATTAAACTTGTTTATTTACAGTGATTTGGATCATATATATAATTCACGTTTTACGGGAGAAAAGAAGGCCCATAATTTAATTACATATCTCAAATTTTCGTCAGATTTAATTTTTATCCGATATCCAAAAAATGGATACAATAATTAATTATCATTATGATTTTTTATTAAGTGTTAATTATGTTCTGGTTGATCTCTTATCAAACGAGAAGTACTTGGGCCCCTCAATGCTGCCAAGTACCTCCCCCATCGACCCGGCCACAAGATCCTACTTGAAAGTTGGTTGGCTTTGATGATAGTTTGGAGAAGCTGTCATGCATCCCTATCTTGAATTTTCGAAGATTCAACTTTGGTTTGAAAACTTTTATTTGAATATTTTTAATAGTTTCAAAAAATATATTTTCTAACTAAAATCCCATATTCAAATATTGATTTTGAAGTCATACTCGTATGTTTGAAACTTTATTTTCGAACCATATAATAAATGGCTCCGGAACTTAATTGAAGTGCGGCGATTTCTAGTTCGCATATTTTAAGAGCTTTGGCACAGATGGTGGAGAAGAGTAGAGATAAAGTGAGGAGGGGAAGAAGAAAGGATAGTGTCGGAGAGGGGGCGGTAGTGGTGGATGGTGTGTGGCGGTGGTGGCACTGCAGTTGCTTCTGCAAAGGAAGGAGGGTCCTTTTTTTTCTTTTTAAAATTTTATTTTATTTATTGATTATTTTATTTTTATTTAGTAAGGATAATTATGTAATTTATAATTATTTATTTTTGTATTAACTTATTTTATGGTGCAAATAGTAATTTGCTTATTACAAATAGTTACTCTCCCTTGGAATATGTAGAATCATTATTATATATATGTTTTAATCAGAAAAATCATCACTTTAAATTGCTTAGTCGACTGGTCTGTATATTCACTTCCCAATTTAATATTTTATCATGTATCAAAACTAAATATAGTTCGAGCTACACTACACGTACTTATGACTTATGATGATACGAGTAATTAAAAAAAAAAAATCCAACAGTTTATGTCCTCGCAATTAAGCTGAATTTTAGTATAGTATATATCATAATAGGGTGATTAATATATATAGTATTTATTAATTAAATATGGATAGTGAAAGACCAAATATATACTTACGTCTTTTTATCTAAAAATATTTTGAACTTCAAATAATATTAAAATATGTCCTCAACTTTGACATTTTTTCTAAAAATGTATTGACCTTCAAACAATACAAAAAAATGCCCTGAACTTTCTATTTTTTTTTGTAAAAATGTCATGGAATTCAATTTTCGGCCTCAAATTAATGACGAAGCATACCGGCCAGAGTCTAGCATGTTAACGTAACGTGGTTTTCTTTTTAAATCTCAATTTGAAGGGCACACAATTTTTCTTCAAATCAGGTTTATTCTGACCAGACTGAGATTTTGAGAGAAATGAAAAGAAATCAATTATTTTTCTTTTTTCATTAGGATTGAGATTATTGAAATTAATGAAAAGTAATAATTTTTCTTTCAAATTGGATTAGTAATGAGAGATTTGGTGGAATGAGAAGTTATGATTTTGGGGATAAAATCAGAAAATAATATTATTATTTATTTATTTATTTAAAAAAATTACAAATTCCACGTTATTTTGACATGCTGGTCTTTAATATGCTTCATCATTAATCCGACGTTGAAAATTGAATCACATGATATTTTTTTTAAAAAGAAAAAAAAAATCATGATATTTTTCTATTTTTTTTAAGTCCGTATCATTTTTAGATAAAAATTCAAAGTTATAGCATTTTTAGAAAAAAAATATTAAAATTCAGAACAGATTTTAATATTATTTAAAGTTCATAACATTTTTTTAAAAAGGTTAAAGATTAGACTATGAAATACAAATAAAAAAATGTCGGCATCATAAATCTAATGCGACCATGTCCGGTTTCTGGTTTTTGGAAAAATGGACGTTGGTAATTAATCACACATATCAAAGGCAAGTTTTGCACTACAATCGAGATGGCCAGTAATCTCAGAATTCGTTTCAGGAATTTCTGAACTTTGATGGCTGATTTGTCTATATACAGATATATATAAATATATACACATAAGAAAATTCATTATTGCTAGCTCACACGTGAATAATAAGCTGATGGCTTAGTGGTGGAGTGGTGTTTTTTGAGGCCAAAGGTCTCAAGTTCGACCCACCACCAATACCACTAGATGTGAGCCTGTCATACCTGGCTTGCCAAGTGTGGTTTACCTCCTCTATGTAAGTTTGCAGGCTATTACACTTTGCAGTCTAAGTTTGATATCGAAATTCTCGAGTTTGAACACAACTAATAGTATTTCATTTGAATTAATTTTTCAAATGTGATTTATTCAGTGTGCATTCTCATCGGTAATATCAAATAAATCATGGCAAGTTTCTCTCGTAACAAAAAAGGTGATCGTTGTCAAGTGATACTACCACACAAAAACTTTTTTTTTTTAATACCACATTATAAATACTTGGCAACCTATATTATGGATGAACAATATTAATATGTCCTATGGTGGTTGGGAGATCATTTTTTGGTATCTATATATATCGTCCTTTGTTCATAAATTTTCAGCCCAATTGAATTTCTAACAAACGTTTTGTTTTTTTTTTTCAATCAATGAAAATGAACTCTATATTTTTGTTTCAATGAGAAAGGAGAGTCAATTCGGCAACATATTTTAACGATTGTTATTAATTCAAAATTCAAAAGATACATTATTTATCAAAATTATGAATTCAGAATCTGAGGAATGAACGCTAATAATCTAGAATTCCAAAATATCATATATTTTGATTCTTTTTATTTTTATAAATTATTTTATATTAACATTCAACAATTTTTCATTTATTAATTATCAAATAAATTTAGTAAAAAAGAGAATCAAAATACATGATCTTGAGGTTTTTGATCTACAGTTTTTCATTTTTAGCCTGATCGATGATTTCATCTTTTAGTCCATAATTAATAAATAATTCATTTTTTAAAACAATGAATTATGAATTCCTACTTTAATAAAGGGTGAAGGCCCGATTATCTAGAAACAAACTAATTTTGAGCTCAGGTCCACGATAATGATCCATTCCACACTGGCCCACCACCTATTAATCAGTACAACTTTGGCGCGTTAAGAATAATAATAACTCATCTCATTAGATCGAATAATTACAAATTCGTAATTAAATTTAAGCAAAACTTAGATGCAGTATTTAAACTTTTATTTGATATGAAACATATCAATCTGGCCCGGAATTATTGAGCTAACTTGAATAGCCCAAAAGCAAAGGGGTTAGGATAAGAAAAGAGAAATTATGTACACACATTTGTTTTACTCTTCACAATTTTCACTACTTTATAAAAGGATTAATTGTCTTAAAATATATTAATTTTATGAGTGTTTTATTTTTTCACATGTTTTAAAAAAATATAATTTTAATAATATGAACTTAACATTTGTTTATTTTTCACATGATTTTCAAATTCTCGATTAGTTTAATCTGACGTGGCTGCCACGGGCTGGAAGGATTGTGTTCAAGTAAGAGTCCATGCAATTTTCAAGCAAAATAAAAAAATTGGAGTATGGAAAGATTGTCTTCATCTTTTACCTGTCACTGATTAGTGTAAATCCTAACTCGTTTGTGATTTCTAATTCTTCAAATAGAATTCTCATTCTATTATCACTATCGCCAATGGATGAAACTTGGTTGGAATTTGAAAATCGTGTGAAAAATTAAATATGTTTAAATTCATATTATTAAAATTATATTTTTTAAAATGGGTGAAAAACCAAAACACTCATAAAATTCATGTATTTGAAGGCAATTAACCATTTATAAAATAT
Source organism: Perilla frutescens (assembly GCA_026008535.1). Lineage (NCBI taxonomy): Eukaryota > Viridiplantae > Streptophyta > Magnoliopsida > Lamiales > Lamiaceae > Perilla > Perilla frutescens. The sequence continues at coordinate 3,118,082 of BRKX01000012.1, read as the reverse complement.
AAAAATAAACATGATAATACCTTTTTTTTCATCATTTCCCCCCTAAAACTAATAATGCTATCATGTATAGCCCCTGAACATTCTATTTAATTACTTTTACTTTTATTTTAGATGTATATTTTGGAGAATTTTTTATTATAAAAAAAAAAAAATGAAAAGAAAGGGTTTGGGGGTGGGGGTGGAGATTTCTCTGCTACTCTATGGGGTAGTGCCTGTAGTAACCTATTTTGACACATAAAAGTGTCACATTAGGTCTATTGTGATAAATAGATACTATTCCATGGGATAGCATAGAATTTCCCGAGCTGGGAGAGGGGTAGTTGTCACATCCATTAGACCGGTTATGGGTGACAATTTAGACACGATCTGAAAAATCGAATAGCCCGACCCTAGCAGAGGCGGATCCAGAGGCTAGGGGGCCTTGCCCCCTGACCCTCCCCCCCCCACCCAACCCTGCTAAGTCCTTTATATATAAATATACAATGTAGTGAGACCTTCTAAATATTTACGTCTAATCTGTCACTACTCATAGAAGAATAGTTCTTTGTGGTTTAGGTGTTCAGGTCTAGATTTATGTTTGTATTTTATAGAATTAGGAAAATTGGAACTAAGGTCTAGACGGAATCTAGATTTGTAAAGTACGAAATTCGAACTTGATGCATTTGATCTTAAATTACATCGTGACAAGAGCAGGCCATGCTGTATATTAAATATTCTATAAATAACCCTGCCATCGCTGCGCCTGTGCCCCCTGTTTGCCGGAATGAATGTCTTTTTATTCCATAATTCTCAAGTCTCACAAACATACATATTTATATATCTGCAGCAGATTAAGCATACGTACATATATATCTGAGAAGGGCTTCAAATTTTGGAATTTGTTTGGATTTTGTAATCTGTTAATGGAGATGGGTGTTGGTGATGGAGTGTTGGCTAAGTTGAGCAGGCAATTTTATGCAGTTTTTTGTTTAGGTGTTGTTCTTATTTCAGCTGTGATTGCTCACCAGTATTACCCCTCCCAATCCCTCAACGACGATCAATTATCAACCCACGGCCGCCGTCAGCACGCCAACCGCCGCCCTTCACCGCCGCTGCCCACTGCTGCTTGATCTAAACATAGCTAGAGTAATGCGTTGCGTTTACTTCCCTGTATGGCTTAATTAATTTGAATTATGATGAAATGAAATGGGAATAAAATAATAAATTTTATTGATAAATGACAGTGATAATTAGTCTTATCCTTTCTCCATTATTGCGTAGTATAGTGATGCTCATCCTCTATTTTACTTTATTTATTATTATTATTATTATTATTATTATTATTATTAATTTCTTGTACTTTAATTTAATTTTATAATTTTTAGTTAGAGTTCATTTTTTCCATTCATGGTTTATATTTATTTTTTAATATTTAATTTTGTAATTAATAATTAATTATTAAACTTGATTCTTATATAATTTTTTTTATTTTTAATTTTTTGTTGGTAAATATGAACTAGGTTAGATATATTATAATTACTTTTTTATTTATATAATATTTATATTTAAATAAAAATTATGATAGTGAAATTCGGAATATAATAAGAAATATGGTCCTTCCTTGTTTTTTATTTGTACCATTATTGCACTTGCACTCTTTTTTATATAAAATATATTCTTTACATATAGTATTACATATAATATATATATATACACACACATGCGTGCGTGCGTGGGTGCGCGTGTGTTTTATTTTTTTCCCCCTAAAAATATTAATTATTTGAAAAATAAGTTAAAAGTTGTTATCGAAACTTCCAAAAAATGGGAAAGAGAAGCGGTTGGGAGTGTAGAGGTTGAAGAAAACGGGGGAGTGATGACTATTTATTTTATTTTATTTTTTTGGGGAAAGTGAAACCATCAATTTTTTTTTTGGGTTATTATTATTATTATTATTATTATTATTAGTAGTAGTAGTAGTAGTAGTAGTAGTGTTGGAGAATTGAAGATGAAATTCGATCATTGACTATATAAATTAAAAGACGCGATTGAAGTATAAGTGTACAACGCGCGTTGTTATAAATGGAAGCTTTCAATTAAGTTCAAAACTTTCACTTAACCCGTGCATTGCAGCAAGAATTAATTTGTTAAGCATGAATCACATGATTCATGAATGAAGCTTTTAATGAATATAATTTACAACTCCCAATCAAAGTGGAAAATGGTTATTCTATACCTTTGCCCTACTTCTTCACACAATAGCCTTCTTATTTAAAAAAATTACTCCATCCGTTTCAATTATATAGTCCCTATTATCATTTTAAGATGTCTCAATTACATAGTCTCATAACTATAATAAGTATTAATTTTCATAATAATATACAAATGATCCTTGTTTATTCCTGAAAATTAAAATCAATCACTTCAATTTTTTTAAGTCATTGATTTTAAATAAGGATAATATTGAAAATTAAGCTTTGATATCTTTTTTCATAAATATTTTTAATCTATTTGCGAGGAGAAATTGTACTATATAATTGAGACAGATGGAGTAATAAATATATAAATTGATGTACTATTTTAACCTATGGCCTCTTTTACTTAAAAATATTAATAAAAGAATAAAGGGTTAATAACATATTATATCTCAAACTTTTAACAATATTTCAATTCTATTCAGGGTTCCCAAAAAAAAATTATACTCCAATTTTTCCTTTTATTTTTAATTATATCCCATAAGCTATATATATCCTTGGAAGAAGGTGAATTCTCAAAAGTGATAATTTTTATCAATATACTACTCCAAAATTATTAATCGCAATGGAAATTGATAGTGGTTGATGTGTTCTTCAATAGATGTAATTGAAGATGATAAGAGATGCAGCAACATATCCCCATAGTATTGTACAAAAGGCCTCTTGCATTGAATATGAGTTTATTAATGCATCATAACTTACTTGCATTAAATATGAGTTTTGAAAAACTACAATCCATGTAAGGGTGATTTATGTGAACTGCTAACAAGTGTTTTACGATATATTGGGAACAAACATAAGAACAGTAAATAACGCACGAGATTGGTAACCCAGTTCGGTTAATCAACCTACTCTGGGGGGACTTCGCCCAAATTTGAAGATTCGTTTGCTACTCCTTCATGAAGTGTACTTAGGATTTTACACATACAGGACTCCCGCCTTATGTCACCCGTTCTTCTTCAAGATTCTCCTTCGCCAAACGAAAGCTGTGAGATCCCCTCACAACCGTGACACTAGACTCTCTCTAGCTACCCACGACTTCAACTTACAATTTCTCCCGAGATTGCGTACAAAATGGATTAAACAACCCCTTACGTGTTTCACTCAAAAACTAGTCTATCACATTGAACTGTTTATGAAACAACTATTAATTAATACATGGATCACAAACGAAATTGACTCTCAAATAATATGCTAAGAAAATCTAATGAAGTCCACCCAGATTGCTGCAATAATCGGTCTTCATATAGCTTTACACCAACATTACCGTTGGTCTTCATTCTTTGGTAATTTGATAAGCGAATATTAGTTTGTGATCTTCCAAAACGAGTGTAGATGCTTTTCATGTGCAGTATGATTAATTCAGCACGGTATCTACACCACAAGATAGTCAAACGATCATATCTTGACCTTTCAAACTGAACCGGATCAAGATCTTCATATTATAAAAACTGTCATAATTAAAATGTTGCTCGATATGTCAGGAACATCAGAGCGAACAGTTCTTCAACTGTTCTTCAAAACTTGCACATCGGAACTTTTGTCTTCAGGCACATATCCAAGAACACATTGTCTTCTATATCTCGCCAAAACAAATTCGAAACAAACATTAGTGCATAACGGTGGCACTAACAAGTTTATTAATGCATCATAACTTACTTGCAGTTCTTGCATCATTTCGTACGAGGATTTCCAACTCCTAGAATAATTATTTCACTAATGGAAACATATATTTTTTTTTCTTCAAAATATAAGAAAAATAAAAACTAAATGGGCACTAGAGCTGGTTGGACTTCGTTCTTCTTGTCCTTCCTTTTTTTTTTTTTAAGAGTTATTCCTTCTTCTTCCATGCGGCTTCAACGGCAAGACACAAAGTGTTCTTAAACCGTATTTTTTAATAACATTTAATAGATGGGTGGAGACTGTAAGGATTAAGGATGGAGGGTTTCTAATTTTATTATGGTTAATTTTAGTTGAGGACAACAAGATTAAGGATAAATAGTATATTAATTAATATATTTTTATTTATTTATAAATAATGAGCCATATTGTCAAAAATATGGGCCGTATTGTCAAAAATATATGGATAGCCAAATTATTTTTTACTTTTTTTTTTGGGCCTTTGACCGATTTTGAACCATATATAAATTATAGGCTATTTTAAATATCTATTTAGGATCCAAATCTTCAAGGCTTCAAGCTCATTCTTCAATCAATTTCGCCGAAATAGTTCAAGAGTTGTCTCGCAAGCCCAAATTAATTTATGTCCATTGTGGGGGAATATTCGATGCCACTCGATTGAGCATTACCCCCCCTTTTTTTTTTCAAATTTACATAATTCAATAATTTAAGTGATTTTGAAGTGATTTCATGTATTGTCGATGGAATTCAAAATATGTATGACGGCACTGTTTTTTGTCAGTTGATACGTTGATATCTTCTCGATATTATTATTATTAGACAATATTGTAAGATGTTGTAAAACTACTCAAAAATAAATATTATACACATTTTTGACATTGTTATATGAAGAGTAAATTCGATTTTTGGTCCAATTAGAATATGATCATAACACTTTTATTTCCAATGGTTACTTTTTTGGTTTCAATAGATTTTTTTCGATATTTTTTTTATTCCAAATGATATGTTTTGACTTTTTGGTCTCAAAACTAACCGGACACTTAATGACCGTTAAATTTTGGGACTAAAAATATAAAAATATGTATCATTTGGGACCAAAAACGTCGCGGAATTAAATTTGGAATATAATAACTGACGATTGCAACAAAAAATATATATTTTAATTTTTTTAATTTTTCTTCATTTTTTCTTCGATTTCAATTTATTGTAATTATATTAATTTATGCATGTTATTTAGGATTCATCATAGCCAATTAATAATTCACTATAAATTATTATTATTTATTTTTCAAATAATCAATTAATTTTTTCAAAATATAACAAATATTATATTTAAAAAATAAAGATTAAGTGGAATTTTAGTAGAGTGGATAACTTAATTTTTCAGATCATCAATTAATAATTGAAATATAATATTAAATGCTAAAAAAATATAACAAATCATAGTTTAGTAGGATGCACGCTAATATAACAATTGAAAAATTAAACTAAATCATTAAAAATTGAAATTCATGAAAAAAATGATGAATTGTTTTTTTTTTTAAAAAAGCGCAATAGAAAAATACATTAGGAGATTTCATCAAACTAAAAACGTTGGGATAGAGGATGTCTGAAAACCAAAAACACCCCAAATTTTGTGTATTTTAAGACAATTAACACTTATTATTATTATTATTATTATTATTATTATTATTATTATTATTATTATTATCAAACTCAAGTAATTTAATTTAAATTACACACATTTTAATTATTATCAAACAAATTATTTTAGCTACCATTATTAAATACACATCGGTCTTTATTTTTAAATATTTTATTTAGTATATTTTTGGTAAATTAAAAATAAATAAAACAACAAAAAAAATTTAATTGATTATTTGAAAATTAAATGCTAAAAAATAATAATAAATTCAAATTAGATAGGATGAACCCTAAATAACAAGTATAAAATTAAACTAAAGCACGATAAAGTGAAATTGAAAAAAAAATAGAAATATAAACTAAAAAAATTGATATGTACATATTTGTTTTCGATCCTAACATTTTTTTTGTCTCAAATTTAAATCTTTTTGACGTTTTTGGTTCGAAATGATATGTTTTGATAGTTTTGATTCCAAAAATTAACGGCAGCTAAATATCCGGTTAGTTTTGGGACCAAAAATATTGAAACATATCATTTGGAACAAAAAAATTTCAGGAAAAATTATCTTAAGATAAAAAAGTAATAATTGAGACTAAAAGTATTTTGGCTATATTATAATTGGACCAAAAATGGAATTAACTCGCCATATAAATCACATAAAAAATAAATCTTAAAAATATTACATAATGTATATTTCGAAAAAGTTATGTACTACCCGGTCTAGCAGTATCGAATGCTCCACCATTGTTGCATGTTCTAATCCTGACAAGATAATAAACTCCAATAACGAATCTAAAAACAACCCAAAATATGAATAAAGAAAATAATGATATTTTAAATTGAAGGCAAGGTTATGTGAGGCTGTTAGACGAATTCCTATTCGACTCAAGAGATGATCCCTCACCCCCCTTTTTTCTATTTCTTTTTTTTTCTTTTCCAGTGATTCCCCTTTCCCTTCTTTTTCTTTTTAGTTTTTTTTTTCAACTTCTTAATTTTTTCATTTTTTTTCCACAAATATATTTATTTTTTTGAATTAATTTTTTTATTCTAAATCTCGCACCATGCACTTGTCCTACGCTAACGTGTGGGTTCGTGCACTGCGCTTGATAATTATTATTTTTTTAAATAAATATATACCCTAAAATGAAATTTGTGAACTCTAAAATTAAATTGAATTAATTTATTTCTTTTATTCGACGCCTCACACAGTGCACTAGCTCGGTACTAACTCGTAGGTTCGTGCACTATGCTCGATAATTAATTTTTTTTTTGAAACAAATATATACCCTAAAATGGAATTCGTGAACCCTAAAATTAAATTAAATTAATATATATTTTTTTATCTAGCGTCTTATGCACTGTACTCACCTAACGCTAACGAGTGGGCTAGTGCACCGCACTCGATACTTTTTTTTTTTTGAAATAAATAGATATTGCAAAATCGAATTTGAATCCTAAAATTATATTGAATTAATTAAAAATTTTGAATTAAATTAATTTTTTTTATCCGGTGTTTCCCGCAATGCACTTTTCCGACAGTAATGCGTGAACTCATGATCTACGCTCGATAATTAATTAGGGTAAAAAAGATGGTTTTTTTTTTAAATTAAAACAAAACTGAAAATAAACGAGAAAATTAAAGAAGGCCTGCTGTCAGCATCTGGGCCTGGGCTGAAAAAGAAGGAAATAACTGGGAACGGTGTGTGCTGCCGGGCCAGGGTTGAAATCGGGGATGGGCCTAGGTGGCCTTTTGGTCATTTTGGGTTAATTTGAATACTATTTAACACGTTTAACGTAAGAGCCTCGTTAGACGTTCTTATAAAAATTTTTATTTTTAAATTTTTACACCACATGATAATTTTTTAAAAACTATATTATTATTATTATTATTATTATTTATTAAAACTATGTTTCGTGCGGAATGTGGCAAAAAGCCAACATTTACAACGATATATATATACATACCTTCTAAAAAACCATACATACATATATATATTCTGAATTTACTACAAGACAAGAAAAAAAGAATCTCTCTCCCTCTCTCAAGTCTCAATAATGGTCCTAAAACAATCATGGCATAATCATTTTCACTGGGTAAACTTTTTTACTCTCTTCTTTCTTAACCTATTTCCGACAATATTTACTTTTAATATAAAAGTTTCCAAATCCATACTTGTCTTTCATGTTTGGGGATTCTTGTATCTTTTAGAAATGGTTCAGACATGGAATAGTTCTTGACCCTAGCTACCTTTTTAAACTATTCCTCAGGATCAAATATTTACTAATTTTGGGGCACTGTTTTCAAACTCTCAGAATATACTCCCTCCGTCCCATAATTATAGTCCACTTTCCATTTTCACACAGATTAAGAAATCACATTTAATATGTATTGGAAATATACAATTTACAATAATTATCCTATATTGCCCTTATTTTTTACTATATTAATTGCATTCATACTATATTAAATAGGATTATATTTGTAAAAGAATATTTAAATACAATCCCAATTTAGAATATGACTATAATTTTGAGACATCCCAAAAAGGAATAATGGACTATAATTATGGGATGGAGGGAGTATAATATTGTTACGATAGTCTTAATTTATTTAATTTGTAGTTTTTTCAAGTTATGATTTGAAAGATAGCTAGGTTATATATTAATTAATAGATGAAAACTATCAATTAATGTAAAATCTAACAAAATCATGTATATATATATAATATATTATCATTTCTCTGCTATTATATTTATTTTGTAATTTAATTATGAATTGTACTAACATATTTCGTGGGAATTTCTACCTCACCTATCAACTTAACACTCTCCACATATTATGTTAATTAAGTGTTTGTTTATTTTTAAAAGGTGTTGATATTGGGATAAAATCTTCTAGTCCACTTTTCATGTCCCACTATTGTGTACCACTATGAAATTTAATATTGTAAAAATTTTTATTACAGTATTACAAATCATAATCAACATTTATTACTAAAATTATTTTTTTAAAATTATATTCCCTATTTTTGGAATAATCAACCATATTAATCAATTATATTAACTAAAAAAATAAGAAATAAATATTAAAAAATAAATATAAATCCTAATTGGGTGGAATGAACCCTAAATAATAATTATAAAATTAAACTAAGCCATAAACAAATTGAAATTGAAGAAAAAATTAATGAAAATCGAATAAAAATCAAAATGAGACACCAAATGAAATAGAGAAAAGTGGGATAGAGGATTTTATTTGGTTGATATTGTGGTACTATTTCGGTGGAATAGATTAATTTTCCCATATTTTCGTACATAAGAGGATACCATCAAATTTTAAATTATTTTATTGCTTTGAAGGTCATGCTTTTATAGTCATCAGCACATATACAGCTATCTTTAATTTCTTTTTCCTTGATTATAAAAGGAAGAAAAAGCTAAGAATAACAAATTAAACTATCTAATTAATTAGTTCCTAAAGACTATTTATTTGAAAAATACAAAATAGTTATCTAAATTAACAAATTAATTTGGTCACTTCCATTCTTAAAAAAAATCGCTGTGGTAGACCTGATTTTCTAATTATATATAAAATCAGTAATCATTTTTAGTTAAAATTTAATTATTCTCGTAATCAGTGAGCTCCGTCAACAAATCACACACACATATACCTCCTCCATTTCAAATTAGTTACCGTTTTATAGTTTTTAGCTTGTTTGAAAATAGTTTTTGATTACCATATGTTCGCAGACTCTCTCTCAATTTTAACCCCGTAATTATTAAAGAAATATATCTCGATAGATTTGATATGGTGGTCGAGAAAGAAAGGGTATATTTGTCAAATTAATGCATTACATCTTAATTATGTGAAAAATTCTAAAATGACAATTAATTTTATACAAATTGAATGTGTGTGTGAGAGAGAGAGAGAGAGGGAGAGAGAGAGAGAGAGAGAGTGGTCCAAGACTTTTAGAGCAGCAACAACCATATAAGATAAGGAGATAGAAACAGAGGAAAAATATTCTCCTTATGCTGAGCTAAGCTAGGTTTTCATGGCAAATTGCTTTCCTTCATCTATTCCTCCATCTCATTTTAGGAGGCAAAGAGATTGAAAAATATGCATAAAAAAACAAGCAATTTGTCTCCAGCAAAACTACTCGCATAATTCTTCAACACTTTTTTCTTTCCCTTTTCAGAAAAATCCTCGTTTTTCTTCTACTGCTTAATTTGCTGCACACACACATACACAACTGAAACCAATCATCTCATCTCAGCTTCAATTCAATCGCCACTCATTTCATCCAGAATTCGAATGCTTTGAAGGTAGCTAGCTTCACAAAATATGATGTCAACCGATGAACTAATCCCTTCAGTTATTAATCCTCTCCTTCAAGATCCTTACCCCAACCCTACTAATCCAAACCCTAATTTCAATTCCAATCCATCCAAACGGAAACGAAATCTTCCAGGAACACCAGGCAAGCTAAGCAAGCATCTCTCTCTCTCTCTCTCTATATATATATATATATATATATATACATATATATATACTGTTAAATTTGTGTGTGCGTGTAGTATAGATATATATAGAATACATACATGTATTTAAATTTATGTTTTGTGTAAATTAATTTATATATACATATGCAGATCCAGATGCAGAAGTGATAGGTTTATCTCCAAAATCACTGATGGCGACGAACAGATTCGTGTGCGAGATCTGCAACAAAGGTTTTCAGAGAGACCAGAATCTGCAGCTCCACAAAAGAGGGCACAACCTTCCATGGAAGCTGAAGCAAAGAAACATCAACGAAGTAGTGAGGAAGAAGGTCTACATTTGCCCAGAGAAGACCTGCGTTCATCACGATCCATCACGGGCCCTCGGAGATTTGACAGGGATCAAGAAGCATTATTACAGGAAACACGGCGAGAAGAAATGGAAATGCGACAAATGCTCCAAGAAATACGCAGTTAAGTCCGATTGGAAAGCTCACAGCAAGATTTGTGGCACCAGAGAATACAGGTGTGATTGTGGAACTCTCTTTTCCAGGTCTGTATCTATCCATCCATCCATCTATCTATCATATTCATATATATATATATATATATTTTGATGTGTATAGATATATATTGGTACGTGATTTGATTATAAATTATATATATTGACTTTGAGCAGAAAAGATAGCTTTACTACGCATAGAGCTTTCTGCGATGCATTAGTAGAGGAAAGCGCGAGGTTCAGCACTACTCCATTAGTCCCATCAAGAAATCTTCATCAAATGATGAACACCACCGCTGGAAACTCGGATTTTTCTCATGAAATTGGGGGATTAATTGAATCACCGGGAATTGGAAACATTAATGATCACCTCAATCTTGATTTGCAGAAATCAAGGTTTCCAATGTGGCTAGACCTAGACCATCACCAAGTACTCAACAACAGCAATGGAATTGGAAACTACCCGAGCTCGTCTCGTGCTGATTTCATGGTATCGGATGAACTCAGTGAGTTTGCAGCTTCGCAGACGACTCCGACTCAGTGGTTGAGTAGAGGACAAGAGGAATCATTTGTGGTAAAAGAGGAAGAAAACAAACGGAGGAGTTTGTCCGAGAGCATTAGCAGCTCCTCGCTTTATTACAACCAAACAAATTCATCACCAGCAGCAGCTCCCATGTCTGCAACTGCATTGTTGCAGAAGGCAGCTCAGATAGGCTCAACGAGGAGCGCAGGTGGTTTCGGGCTGATGAGCCCGTCGTCGTTCTCGGGCTCGAATTCTTTCAAACGAAGCAGAATTAATAATGAGGATCAAAACAGTTTGAACGAAGGTGGTGATCAGAATAGCAGCAGCCTCACTAGGGATTTTCTTGGAGTGGGAGGGAAAGAAAACCGTGATTTCTTTGCTTCAATGGCGATGAGCCATTATAACGTACAGAAATAACTCCTCATGAGGTGAATTGAAAAGGATTCAAATTAATTAGAGAAGAGAGAGAGAGATGGATATGATTCGATGATCTTGTGAAGTGTCAGAAGAGAAGAGGAGGGGGGTCCTCCCCTTCGTTGGAAATTTGTGTTGCTACAGCTTATCTACAAAGTTTTGCTGCATTCTTCTTCTTGTTTTTTTCTTTTCTTTTCTTTTTTCTTTTTAATTGTCAGAATTAGTCTGTGTGCATGTGAGTGTCAAATAGTAATGTTTATGTCGACTTCTGTTAAAGGGATTATTCCATGTGCAGACTTGATTCGATTATATTTTACCAAAATTTTGTCCCTAGTTATATATTGATTCAACTGTGTTGGTTAATTAATAGTCTCGTGTTACATATATATCTCATGATTCTCATATATATACATATTAACGACTTTCCAAAGATAAATAGTTATTTATTTAGGATTTGAAAGACCAAAAATTTTCAATTTATTAATAATTGAAACTGTTAATTAAATGTAAGACAATATATTCTTTAATGAATTATTAAATAAATTTAATATGTTAATGAATCATCATTGAAAATTAACATAAAAATAAAAAAAAAATTAAAATCATGATTTTATTTAGTTTTAATAATTCAGTTATAAATTGACGGTTTTCATCATAATACTAGATAACAAGATGTATTAATTGGTAATTGCATATGAGATTTATTGTTACATTTTTTTGTGTTTCATAATCAAATTTTGACCACCCCCACTTCAATTTAAATTTCTTTTATTTTAGTTTTAATTACAATTGTTAATTAGGGTCTTCTAATCAATTAGTTGGGGATATGAAGATTATTTTTAGTATTTAATTGCCAATTTTTTCTTTTGGGGCTTCTGAAATATCACATGTCTTTTAAAGAATAACTAACATATTTTTCGAATCTTTAATTAATAATAATTTCAATATATTATATCATGACGATATTTATTGATATAATACGTTTTTAAGTTTGAAGTAGTAAAATGTTATTTCATATTTTTTTTTATGTCGAGGGTAACCCGCAGCTGCTATCGTGGTACGAACTAGGTAATGATAATGATATTATTATGCACCTCGCTTTTGTAACGTGTCCTTTTTGGATTGTTAGAATATTTTTTTCATTTTTATGTATTAGAATCTTATGAAACAAATACATCAATAAATAAAAGTTGAAATAAAATTGAAAATCCTACTGCATTTTGGGAATTCGTTATTTGGTTACTTTTTTTTTGGTTAAGATCATAAAAAATTCAGCTGAAATCCTCTCTCGCACATTTGGTGTTACATTCTTTATTGCATATTCAATTTTTTTAGTATTATTCTTTGATTTTAATTTCTTATACTTTAGTTTAATTTTATACTTATTATTTAGGATTCATTCTGCCCCATTAGAATGTATTATAATTTGTAGTATTTAATATTCAATCTTAAGTTATTAATTGATTATTTTAAAAAATTAAATACTAAAAAATTATATTAAACCCTAATTTGATAGGATGAACCTAAATAATAAGTGTATAAATAAACTAAAGCATAGTAAATAAAATTAAAGAAAAAATTAATTTTTTTTTAAAATCAAATATAAAATAGAAAATATAACATCAAATGTGTAACAGACGATTTCAAATAAAAAACAAGTTGAGAGCGGGAAACTAATCAGTCTTAAAAGTGTGTGTGTGTGTGTGTGAGAGAGAGAGAGAGAGAGAGAGAGAGAGAGAGAGAGAGAGAGAGAGAGAGAGAGAGAGAGAGAGAGAGAGAGAGAGAGAGAGAGAGAGAGAGAGAGAGAGAGAGATTGGGCCGTGTTGAGGCCCATTTATCTCAAGATAATGTCAGCCAGCTTAGCGAACGTACACTGGTTTCTCTTACAAAATATTGTAACCAAATTTGCGTATGTTTTGTATTTGATGAATTTTCATTGATTAAAAATAAATAATAAAATTGGGATTCATACATAGTATCTCACTTACCATTAAGCTACATGTTTGTGGTTTATCGATCAAAAATAATTATTCAAAAAGAAAGTATGGAAACAAAAATTAATCAAGAAGGTCAAGTTCCAACTTAGCTAAGAAAATTGAACCGAAACGAACCGAATTGATTTCTCTTAGTAATTCCTTTTTTTTTTCAATCAATTCAGATTGAGCCGGCCGGTCGAATCATGTTAGAGGGATGCACCTAATTTTGTTTTGATAAAAACGTAATTAATCGAGATATTATTAATGAAAACTCTGGTGGGTTCAGTTCTTCGATCAAATTTTCAAATATTGGATTTCATTTTCATGTTTTGGTTAATTGAACATCCCTACATTTGAAACGTAGATTATGAATTTTAAATTCCATGAAAGCAGAAGATAGATGATGGCTAAATAAAATTAAAAAGCAATACCCCCCTTAATAATTTGTCTCTATTTTAAATATATGAATTAAATATGAACCCACAACAATTATATATATATGGGAATGACAATATTGATAGATATATAAAACATTGCACCAATTGATCCACATTCCAACATTCCCAACGTACAACAAAATCAATTCAAAAGGAAACCCATATTACAAATTACACTTTGAATTGGAAATTAAAAGACAAAAATTGAAAAGGAAAAAAAGAGTGATATATCATGAAGAACACTGACTCAGAATTTAATTAATTCCTCTCCTCTCCCACATGCAAAAATTGAAAAAATAAAACAAAAAATATAAAAAATCACATAATCCAACATTAACCGAGAGAGAGAGAGAGAGAGAGAGAGAGAGAGAGAGAGAGAGAGAGAGATCACAAGTAAAATGCTGCAAAGTATGCAACTCCACCAAGAGCTGCAACCACAGCATGCACAGCTCCGCCAAGCGTAACAGCCGAACTCACCGGAACACCGCTGCGAGCAGCGACGGGGCTGCCGTCAGCCGCCGGCTTCTTGGGCTTGGGCCCCGGCGCCGGGGCGGGCGGCTGTGGGCCAAAGATATTGAGGGGGAGAAGCACGTTGTCCACTTGATAGACCGCCAGCTGGTTGTCGGAATACACGGTGCCGGTCACCGACGCCTTGTTTATTCCGGTGGTGATGTTGACCTGGCTGCCGGAAGTGGTGACGTTGAGCGGGAAGAGAAACGGGCCGGTGTCGCCGGCCTGAGTTCTGACTGGGTTGCTGACGGTTTGGAATTGGGGAAGAGTGAGGAAAGTTGGGAGAATGTGGAAGAGCACGAGGGAGACTTTCTGCTGATCGGTTAGGGAGTTGAGGGTGCCGGTTTTCAGGGCGGGGAGAGAGAGAGAGAGAGAGAGAGAGAGAGAGAGAGAGAGAGAGAGAGAGAGAGAGAGAGGATTGCGTTGTGTTGTGTGTGAGGGATGAAGCAGTGGAGGAGGGTTCTTAGTTTGATATTAAGAAAAGATGAACTGTATTTTTCTATGGTGACACATTAGTCCATAATTTATGAACTTTAGAATCTTATTTATCTATCCATATTGCAATAAATAATTCATTGTCTAATTCTAAAAAGTGATATTCACAAATAAACTAAACATGTCTTTAGCTTATGAAGATTGCTTGGATCTTTTACTTTAGTATTAGTTTCAAATTGTAATTTGCCCTTTTACTTTTACTTTGTTAGAATATGATCAAAACACTTTTAGTCACAATTATTAATTTTTTGGTCTTAAAAATTTTTTTCTCGACATTTTGGTCTTGAATGATATATTTCAACGTTTTGGTCCGAATATTAACCGGACACTAAATTTAGGGACTAAAAATGTCAAAACAAATGTCATGTGGAATAAAAAAAATGTCATGAAATTAATCTTCGGACATAAGAACTTAGGGTTGGAACAAAAAATGAATATTTCAATTTTTTTTATTTTTTTCTTCATTTGTCTTCGATTTCAATTTTTTCTAATTATTTTAATTTATACATGTTATTTAGGATTCATCCTACCCAATTAATGATTCATTATAAATTTTTATTATTTATTTTTCAAATAATCAATTAAATTTTTCAAGAATATACTAAATATAATATTTAAAAATAAAAATTAAGGGGAATTTTAATAGAGTGGCTAAATTAATTTTCAAATCATTAGTTAATAATTTAAAACTAATACTAAATGCTAAAAAATATAACAAATCCTAATTTGGTAAGATGAGCAATACTATAACAACTGAAAAACTAAAATAAAGCACTAGAAATTGAAGAAAAAAATAAAGAGAAAACTAAATTTTTTTACAGTGCAATAGATAAATGCATTATGCGATTTCATCAAACTAAAAATGTTGGGATAGAGGATGCGTGAAAAATTAAAAACATCTCAAGATTTGTGTATCTTAAGGAAATTGACACTTATTATTATCAAACCCAAGTAATTTAATTCAAATTACACACATTTTATTATTATCAAACAAATTATTTTAGCCATCTTTAATAAAATACCCATCGAACTTTATTTTTAAATATTTTATTTGGTATATTTTGAAAAATTAAAAATAAGAAAACAACAACAAATAATAATAATAATAATAATAATAATAATAATAATAATAATAATAATAATAATAATAAGTTCTAATTGAGTAGGATGAACCATAAATAACAAGTATAAAATTAAATTAAAGCACAAGAAATTAAAATCAAAGAAAAAATGAATAATAAAAAAAAATTGGGGGTGATTCTATTCACAACCCCCAATTTTCTCTCTACAACCTCCAAACTAATTAAAATATAAATATCTATTTTTCAGACACTTTTACCCCTAAACCTTCAAATACTTAAGTAAAATAAAATGCAACCCCCAATATCCCACTACATAAATCTATAATAAAATGAAATACAACCCTATTGTATTACTCTCAATACTTAAAAATTCTATGATAAATAAAATGAAATACAACCCCTATTGTATTACCTACATTTTTCTCTTTATAACCCCATATATAATTAAAATATAAATATTATTCAAATTATTTTTTTATCAATTATAAGTTCTTGTTAATAACAAATTATTATGACTCACACTTTAAATTCATAGCAAAAGAAAAAATGTATTCGTATCCCAACAAATAATAAATAAAAAATACTTTTTTCTATATATTTAATTGCATCGTCGTTCTTGAATTTCTTCTATAATGTCAACTGCCTGTGTTATTGAGAACAAAAGGAAAGTTTAACAAATAAATGGAGATCATTATTCAAATTACATTCAACTAGAAAGAAAAGCAAGTATATTAGTTAATACTTAATACAAAAAGGTGAAAAGGAAAAAAAATATAAATTCTAACTATTTCGACCTTATTCTCAGATCAATTCGTGAAAGATTAATTCACTGTCAACGCTGCATTAATTTAACAATAATCTAAAAATATGGCTTGATAAGTTGTCACTCGTTTCTTCATATGTCCGCATGATAGATGCATTCTTTTGTGTGTTATTTTTATTTCTTTCAACAAATGAATATTGATCAATTGTATATAGAGAGGGGTTTTATTAGGGTTTTAGTGGTGGCGGGGGCTGTAATTATATAAGGGATTTTATTTTGTATTATGTTTTATGGTTTTAATAGTGGGGGTAAAAAAGTCTATCAAAATAATATTAATATTTTAATTATAATAGGGGTTGTATAGAGAAAATTGGGAGTTGTGAATAGAATTACCCAAAAATTGATATGTACTTTTTTTGTCTTGATCCAAACATTTGTGTCCAAATTTTTCAAGGGCCCAATTTTTTTTTATAGCTTAAATGTATATTATATTTATAAATTAATAAATAAAAGATAGAATTTCCGGCTAGCAGTTGCATGTATCTTCTTTCTTCCCAATTCCCAGAAATCAAAAAATATTTTGATGAGAATTTAAATGCATCGTTTGCTCCTTCATTATCTCCAGAGGAATAATTTAGAATTAATTATTTTCTTTACGTTGTTGATCAAGCCATACTTCTCTAAATAGGAGGTTTGAATAATATCAAGATTATGAGAAAAATTTTGGTTTCTTATTTACTTCTCACAAGTTGGTGTCATTAGTTTATACGGGCTTGAAGTCTTGTTGTAGTCATCTTGAAAATGTACTTAAGCAATATGTATGTTTAAGATGTTATTGAATTTTGAAGGTTTAATTTTTCATTTTATTAATATATAAGGATTATATTATATTTTCCATTAAAAATAATATTAATTGTATTTTATTGTTAAAAGGTCTAATTTATATGATTGCACAGGGTCTTCAAAATGTTCGAGACGACCCTGCGGATATGTGTACATCATGTTGTCTATGTATACAAAAATGCATTATTATTATTATTATTATTATTATTATTATTATTATTATTATTATTATTATTATTATTAACGAGGATAGAAAATATATATCAGACGAATACCAAGCATGCCTATATGCAATAAATACAAATAGAATATGGCACATAAATTAAAAATAAATTTATATCCTATATCCCAAACTTTTAATGTTGTTACAAAAATTCTAAAATTAATTACATTTTATGTCCCAAACCATTAAGAGTTTTAAATGCCCTTAATTGTAACAAATGACACCCTATGTCTCATGCTATTAATTTTTCAATATTAGTGTGGAACTTAAAGTGTAATTAGTCATAATTATGCCTGATTGTGAAAATCATTGATAGTTTACGACATTAGGTATAATTAGTTATAATTTAAACATATTTTTGTTATAATCTTAATAGTTTATGACCTAAGTTGTAATTTTCCTAAATTAAAATACTAAAATATTTGATGCTCATCCAAGGGTTGCGTCATGATTCCGAAAACAACGTCGTTTCATTCTTCCTGATTTGAAATAAAACGTTGCTTCTAAAACTACTCTTACTTTTGTATTTCGTAATTATGGAGTGCAGTTAAGAAACCTGACAAATAACATAAATTATGGGATTTTGAACATTATCTTATACTCCCTTCCTTTCGTTATCATTGTTTTAGTTTTTTTTTTTTTATCTAGAATTAATAATTATTTTTATGAACTAATATACTCATCTTTCATGTATGACATAAAATTTTATTCACTTATATTTTCGCAAAATAATGTTTGTGATAAGATTTAAATTGAGAGAGAGTGTGTGAAAATATATAAAATAAAATAAAAAAGGTAAAACAACAATTAAAATGAAACAGCGATAGTATAAAAAAAGAGACACGTGTATTTATATATTAATTTTTCAAATAAAAACATATATTTTGGACTTTATTTAGATATTATTCGTTTTCTATGAACGGTTCTATAGTGTTCTTTTAGCCAAAAAACATGGAAACAACCATGTGCAGTAATTTTACAAATATGGATTACAAATAACTAAGGACAATATTGATTACCTTATTTATATAGGAAAAAATATATTTTATGTCCCAAATTATTAAGGGTGTAACAAAAATATCATGAATTATGAGTAATTACATTATATGTTTCAAATTATTGATAGATTAGCCAATATGTTCTGAGAGATAAATTCTAACAACAGAAAACCGATGTGGCATCGGCTTGTTTTTTAATTGACATGTTGGAGGGTTTAGACTTTAGAGTATAGCCTCCAATATATCAGTAATTAATAATGAGCGCCACGTCCTTTTTTGTTAACGTAACTTATCTCTCGTGATAATTTTGTTAATATGTTAATAGTTTGATATATATGATGCATTTAGTAGTTTGGGACATTATGGACAATGAAAATTGTCAAACGATGGCAAACTACTAGAATCATGCGTAATTAAAAAATCAATATCGATTTTAAGAGCTCTTAAAAATTGAATTCTTTTTTAATCGAGAATTCTTAAACAGATTGAGGATTGAGAATACCAACAGTAAATTGATTTTATCTTTTTAGGCGCAACTATATATGCCTTGTAGATGAAATTTAATTCTTATGGTTCACAATAGATGTCACATTCTTTGGATGTCGAGGGTAACCCGCAGCCGCTACCGTGGTACTTACTGGGTAAACCCCGCTCCTGTGTAGCCTGCAAACCTACACAGGGGAGGTAAACCACACTTGGCAAGTGAGGTGTGATAGGCTCACACCTAGTGGTGTTGGTGGTGGGTCGAACTTGAGACCTTTGACCTCAAGAAACACCACTCCACCACTAAGCCATCCTCAAGAGGACAATAGATGTCACATTCTACTAAAACACAAAATTGAAGTTATGCATTTCAATGATAATTTATATATAATTAAGACCTGAATTTTATTTATTTAAAAATTTCGACAACTAGTTCAATTTACATGAAAAATGAGGAAAATGGCTATGGAGTTGGTTAACAAGCTAAATTTAACTTGGCGAGAAATGTGTACAAAACAATCTAACGGTGGGGGGTAGAACGCCTACAAAATGAAGGCATTCTAGGAGTCATGCGAAATCGAATAGGGGGAGATTGTCTTTCCCCATCGCCCCATAGGGCATAGGCTTCCTCACCATGAGCTGCATCATCTCCTACTTCAAGGGCATCTTCGTCCATTCGCAGAGGAACTATTCGACTTATTAATATACATATTAAACTTGTAGCTATAACGTTCCACACCGTTATGAAAAGGGCTCCTACAATTTGAATCCCCATTTGGCGAAGCCCATGCTTGAAATTGTTGCTTATTATGCCATAGATTAGGCCCGGCCCGTGACTGCTTTCATTCCCATAGAACATAAGGAGAAGATTGGGATTGGCAAATAGGCCCGAGAGAAAGCCGCCGAGCAGGCCGGCTACAGCGTGTGTGTGAAAAACCCCAAGTGTGTCGTCGACGTTTTGGAAGAAGGCGGATTTCTTATGCAAAACCATCATAGTGTACCAAGGAATTGAGCCCGATAAGATTCCCATAAGCAATGCAGCCCATGTATCTACTATACCTAACAGTCGAAATACAAACATTTAATTCATTATATATATAAAAAATTAACTAAATAAATAAAAACAATTAATTCATTATCAATTTTCATTTGTTGAATAAATGAAAACTAATTAAGTGGTTTTTTAGCAATAAATTCACTAATGATCTCATTAGAAATGATAATCTACTTTTTGGTACTTGATAAGTTGACTTGTCATTAGTAGTTCATTTTTTCATTTATTATTTTCTGATGTTGATATCGTACTCTAATAGGCCATGCATGTGGAACCACCAATCACTAACTAGATACAAGAAATCATTCTTTGAGATTTCAATTGAATAAAGTACTGCTAAATTTACATAAATCCGTGAGACTATATTTTTATTATATATAATAGAAATAGATAACTTTTTAAATAGTCACAGTAACTTAGTGAAATTTATTTTTAACCACTAATTTAATAAATAATATTTTTAGCCATTTTCATGAAAAAAGTATCATAATACTCTTAATTTTATTTTAAAGGTACACAAAATATATATGATCGATTGGTACACGAAAAATATTGTCCATTCGTATAGCAGTTTAAAAATGAGTTACTACACGAGTAAGTTCATTCATATACTCGTATAGCAATGTATTATTGAAATACTGCACGAATATATCATTACGTCTAGTTACTCGTGTATCAACTCATTTGTTAATGGCTACACGAGTTCATGATTGAACCTATCGATGAAATTTTATGATTGTTCATTTTTATACTAGTGCACGAGTGAATTTTAAATGGATGCATGAATGCACGAGTGCTTCCACCCGTATATTAGTGCAAAAATATTATAGATGCACAAATACAAGAAGGTTTGCACCCATGCACTAGTGCAAAATCATGCAAATACATGAATACATGATGGTTTCAACTGATGCACTGATTCAAAATTGAATACGTGCACGAGTTACTGAATTCCTTATCGATTCGTGCACCAATAATTAAAAAAATAAATTATTACACGACTAATCATATTGATTATTTTCTTCACCAAGGGGAGAGGGGAGAGGAGGGGGTTGTGAGTGACATACATGATCAAAGGTTGAAAAAAGGGAGGAGATAGAGGACGGTGGACAAGGAGGGGGAGGGAATGGTGAAAGGGGCAGCGGCAGGTGTGTATAGTCGGGATAGAGAGGGGTGGAGGAGCGGTTGTGGGAGAGAGATGGAAGAGAGAGAGAAAAAGAGAAAAAACTTTTCTTATTTTATTAAATATTATTTCTAAAATGATAATAAATAATTGTAATAAGGGTACTTTTGTATATTTTCATCCAAAATGGCTTCTAACATTATTTTTTAAAAATAAATAGTTACTCACATACTATACTAAACAAAAGTGACTATTTTTGTATATTAACGTTAATAGATATCGGTTTAATGAGTTGTAATATGCAACATCACAAGATATTCTAGTTGGAACTTGGTAGTACCTGATCCGTGATTAAATCCTCTAATAGAAAACAAACAAGTAAGCGATCGAAATCCAATGATTTGAATTAATAAATAGAAGAAAAAATAGTGTAGGTGAAATTACCAGCCGCCGGAGTAATGCAAACAAGTCCAGTGATCATTCCCTGCACAGCTCCAACGACGGAGCTCTTCAAGTAGACCGCCACATCGAGCGACAGCCACACGAGGAGGCTTGTTGCAGTGCACACGTGCGTGTTCAACACCGCAAGCGAAGTTATCTGGTTTGAGGCGAGCGGCGCTCCGCCATTAAAACCTGTCCATCCCATCCACAGGAATCCGGCCCCACCAAGCATGTTTATAATGTTGTTGGGCGGGAAATGCTGCCTGTCATCTGCATGCCTGGGTCCCACCTGTAATTAATTAAACCACAAAATTAATTAATTCATATACATGTCATATTAACAGTACATCTAATTAATTACCCAATAAGCAGCGGTGAAACCAGCTACTCCGGAAGAGAGATGTATGACATATCCCCCTGCGTAGTCAATAAGGCCATCTAGCAATCCGTGAAGTCCCCAAATGGTGTGGGCGCCGACGGTGTACGACAGCGTCGTCCACAGCGGTACGAAAAGCATCCATGCGTAGAAATTCATTCTCCCAAGCAATGAGCCTCCCAGAAGTATAACCGTGATTGCAGCAAATGCGAACTGATAGAAAACATGGTCGGCGGTCGGAATATAACTACCGTCTATCTCAATTTTACGAAGAAGATAATTCTCGGCGACACCCCTGGCATCAGGTTTTCCTAGTACGGGGATCATCGGTTTCCCGAACGACATTTGGTAAGCCCAAAGAACCCAACACACCAGCACGGAGGCGAAGGCGTACAGGGCCATGAAGGCTGAGTTCACGGCCCATTTCTTCTTCACCATGCTGCCGTACAGTATCACCAGCCCCGGCACGCTCTGGAGCCCCACCATGGTCGCCGCCGTCAGCTGCCACCCGTTGTCGCCTTTGCTTAGCCATGCCGGCGATGCATCGTCTGGTTGCAGCCCCGATGGGAGCCATGCATAATCGGGTGAAGCCATTACGAAGTTAATTAAAAAAGAAAAAATTAGGGGCCAATGTGACATAAATATATAGGGAATTGAATGAACATTGGGAAAAACTATGTTTCTTATTTGGACACAATGAGCAACTGACATTCTGTTTTTGTCTTGGGCAGGTGACAGGCAGACATTGGCAGATTCTAACAAGGAATCAACAATGCTTGCAATATTCTATTCATATAACTATATATAATTTGCAGGCTAGAGAGAGAGAGAGAGAGAGAGAGAGAGATTGGGCCATGTTGAGGCCCATTTATCTCAAGATAATGTCAGCCGGCTTAGCGAACGTACCCTGGTTTCTCTTACAAAATATTGTAACCAAATTTGCGTATGTTTTGTATTTGATGAATTTTCATTGATTAAAAATAAATAATAAAATTGGGATTCATACATAGTATCTCACTTACCATTAAGCTACATGTTTGTGGTTTATCGATCAAAAATAATTATTCATATTGCACATTATTTTTGCTATAAAATATTATTTATTTCATGTGTCCGGCCTCTATAAATTTACATTTTAATATGGCGTTAAATCGTATTTTATTGGAAAAAAAATTGTAGTTACATAATTTTTGGAGTTGAAATCATTAATACAAAAATAATATTTATACATTCACGAGTAAAAAGAAAGTATGGAAACAAAAATTAATCAAGAAGATCAAGTAATTATGGAAACAAAAATTAATCAAGAAGGTCAAGTTCCAACCTAAGCAAATCGAACCGAACTGAATTGATTTCTCTTAGTAATTCATTTTTTTTTGGGCAAATTACAGTTTGATACCTCACCTTTCAACCTGTTAACAAAAATGTCCCGATCTTTATATATTTACAATTTGATATCCAACCTTGTAAACTTTTGTCAAATCTATCCCATGGTCAACTATCTAGTATCCTATAACACATGTGGACAACAAAAAATCTTATGTGGATTTTTATAATGCCATGTCATACCTAAAAAAATAAATATTAAAAACTTTATTTATTTCCATCACTTATTGAAGAAGTCATATTATTACCATCACTTATTGAAGAAGTCATACCTAAAATTCGATGCGAATACATATAATTATCCATTTGTCAAAGGTTGTAACTCGTAAGATTAAAAAAATATATATATTTATTTAAATCTTTTATATATTATGTGGATAGTTAATTATTAAATAATGTATAAATATTCATTAAAAATAATTATATAACAAAATAACATTAAAATATTTAATGAATGTATTATATTTAAAATTAAACAAACCCCGAATGATTTTGTCATTTTCTAATTTATTAAACTTACATGGAAATAAATAAAGTTTTTAATATTTATTTTTTTAGGTATGACGTGGCATTATAAAAATCCACATAAGATTTTTTGTTGTCCACATATGTTATAGGATACTAGATAGTTGACCATCGGATAAATTTGACAAAAATTTACAAGGTTGGGTATCAAACTGTAAATATATAAAGATCGGGACATTTTTGTTAAAAGGTTGAAAGGTCAGGTATCAAACTGTAATTTGCCCCTTTTTTTTTAATCAATTCAGATTGAGCCGGCGGTCGAATCATGTTAGAGGGATGCACCTAATTTTGTTTTGATAAAAACGTAATTAATCGAGATATTAATAATGAAAACTTTGGTGGGTTCAGTTCTTCGATCAAATTTTCAACTATTTGATTTCATTTTCATGTTTTGGTTAATTGAACATCCCTACATTTGAAACGCAGATTATGAATTTTAAATTCCATGAAAGCAAAAGATAGATGATGGCTAAATAAAATTAAAAAGCAATACCCCCCTTAATAATCTGTCTCTATTTTAAATATATGAATTAAATATGAACCCACAACAATTATATATATATGGGAATGACAATATTGATAGATATATAAAATATTGCAGTAATTGATCCACATTCCAACATTCCCAACGTACAACAAAATCAATTCAAAAGGAAACCCATATTACAAATTACACTTTGAATTGGAAAAAACAAAAATTGAAAAGGAAAAAAAGAGTGATATATCATGAAGAACACTGACTCAGAATTTAATTAATTCCTCTCCTCACCCACATGCAAAAATTCAAAAAAAAAACAAAAAATATAAAAAAATCACATAATCCAACAGTAACCGAGAGAGAGAGAGAGAGAGAGAGAGAGAGAGAGAGAGAGAGAGAGATCATCACAAGTAAAATGCTGCAAAATATGCAACTCCACCAAGAGCTGCAACCACAGCATGCATAGCTCCGCCAAGCGTAACAGCCGAACTCACCGGAACACCACTGCGAGCAGCTACGGGGCTGCCGTCAGCCGCAGGCTTCTTGGGCTTGGGCCCCGGCGCCGGGGCGGGAGGCTGTGGGCCAAAGATATTGAGGGGGAGAAGCACGTTGTCCACTTGATAGACCGCCAGCTGGTTGTCGGAATACACGGTGCCGGCCACCGACGCCTTGTTTATTCCGGTGGTGATGTTGACCTGGCTGCCGGAAGTGGTGACGTTGAGCGGGAAGAGAAACGGGCCTGTGTCGCCGGCCTGAGTTCTGACTGGGTTGCTGACGGTTTGGAATTGGGGAAGAGTGAGGAAAGTTGGGAGAATGTGGAAGAGCACGAGGGAGACTTTCTGCTGATCGGTTAGGGAGTTGAGGGTGCCGGTTTTCAGGGCGGAGAAGGCCGCGTCGGACGGGGCGAAGATGGTTAGGCCGCCAGAGGATTTCCTGAGCTGCGTGTTGATCCGGTCGGAGGTTTGGGTGAGTTGGAGGAGCCGGATGAAGGTGGTGAATCCGCCGGCCTTCTCGAGAATCTTGGTTATGTTGGTTGGACCGGCCGGAGCCGGGGATTGAGCCTGAGCTAGGGTTTTGGTGCATTGGAGGAAAATCAGGAGGAGAAGTGGTAGAGAGAGAGGGAGGACGTTTTTCATCATTTAATTTATCTTTAACCTTTTTGTGGTGTAGTGTGCTTTTTTTTTTTGAGCAAGGAAATGGTGTGTGTGTGTGTGTGTGTGAGAGAGAGAGAGAGAGAGAGAGAGGATTGCGTTGTGTTGTGTGTGAGGGATGAAGCAGTGGAGGAGGGTTCTTAAGGGGGGGTGAGAGAGAGAGGGGAAATGATTAGGGTTTAGGTGATTGAGCGCAATTCTTGCATATGAAGATGATGGGTAATTTCAAGTTGGTGTAGGGTTTTATTGGTTGGAGGGATTGATTAATTACTTGCTTATCATTTCATGTCATTCCACGAAAGCAAGCACTTCATCTACATAGAATATATTATGTAATTATCTTGTATAACCTAGCTACAATAATATAATTATATATTTTCATAAAATTGATAAAATAAAATACAATGTGTCGTGATCAAAATGTGGAAGTAAGGGATCGGAGGAATGAATTGCTGAACGAGCTAGATCCTTCGTTTTAGAATGAAACTAATTCCTTTTCCTATTCGAACCGAGGGATAGCCAGATGTATATAATTTGTATGTCCTTTCATTTTTGCAAACGTACAATTATTTGGATTGAGAGAACAGAGTATATCTTCCATTAGAAATGAAACAAACTTCCAAATAGATCATAAGAAGTTTCTCAAAATAAAAATCTTAACCTTTTTTTGTCAATATTAAACTTTTGGGCAAGTCTCCTGTACATAAGATGTACATCAGACGGTCAACGCGTTGACTCAGTCAATGTTTTGGCCAAAAAATCCGTCAAAATTAATATTATTCATAATATTGAAAAGTATCATTTCAAAGGCCCAAAAGTATCATTTGTTTCAATAAAAAGTATTGGCCAGAAAAAAAATAAAGAAAAAAAACTGTTAGCATCAGTATCAATCGAAACACTAAAAAGTATCATTTAAAATTAAAAAAAAAAGTATCAGTTGTATCCCTAAAAAGTATCACCCATTTTTACGATTTTTTTGGTCAACGTTTTGACCGAGTCAACGCGCGTTGACCCGGCCAACGCATTGACCATCTGATGTACATCTTATGTACAGGAGTATTTGCATAAACTTTTATGTCAAAAGCATAGATCAGCACATGAAATTTCACATTGCACCCTCTGTATTGCACTTTCAAATTACGAGTTTTTCTTGCAAATTTTTTCTTCAATTTTATTTTTTTGTGATGTAGTTTAATTTTATGAATATTTCTTAAGGCTCACCCCACCCCAATTATGATTTATAATTATTTTTTTAATATTTAATTTTCACTTTTCAATTACTAATTTATTATTATAGTTGATTTTTTCAAAATTATGTTTTATATATTTTTTTTTTTATAAATGTTGACTATGATTATTTATATTATAATTAATTTTTATCTTATAATAAATATTATTAAAATCATAAATTTGATAATGAAACATGAAAAAATGCAGCGGCCGGATTTCTAAGAATCTTGCTACTTATACCCCAGGAGGTGCAAGGTTTGAAATCGACATAAATCCACTGGGATTTTTTTATTTTTTTTGACAAAAAATCCACTGGGAATTGAAGGTTGAAAAGTTCATGAGTGTGAGACCATGATATTACACACAGAAATATGTGCGGGCATGCCAGTTAATTATGTATTATCATCAAATTATATTTTCGATCTCCAAATTAGATGGTTATTGAATTAGAGGATTGAGTAGTGTAAATTGACTTTATCAATCCTTAATTATCTAATTTTCCATATCCTTTATATATCTTTAATAAGTGTTCTTAAATTAATTGAGGGCAATAGTACGGGTAGTGATGGAACATTAAACATGATATATATTATCTTGAATTCCTATGACATCAACAATTTTGAAATAAAAACTATTACTATAACTTTAAGTGTTTAAAAAAAAAAAGTTTGGGCGAGAGGCCGGGAATGAATAATATATACATATAGTTAAGTGTATATTTTCTGGAATATTGTAACATCTATATATAATTGCATGTAGATGGATGATAATATAGGATGCTTAGAAATGCAGGAAAAACATAATATTAATCACAAGGACGTGGGGTTTAATTGGGAGACAAAGATTTGAATGATTGAATTAATTGTATAAATGATGATTGTGGTGCTCTGTTGCATCATATCATGCTAGCTAGCTGCCTTAGCTGTACTAACAGCTCTAAATTTTCTATCAATAAAGTGAAGTTTTATTACTAGGCCCAAGCAAAATAATGATATAACAACAATTGCGTAAAAAAATAGAAAAGATCAATAATACTAAAAAAATAAAAATAAAAATAAAAGTGGTCACTTTGATCAGGGAAACAGATTTATAATAGGGATTCAATAAATTAAATATTTAAGTATATGATGTTTGCTTCCATGGTGTGTGAAATTCCATGGCTATAAATATCACAATAAATGGCAATGTAGTTGCAAAAATATTTCTTAAAATTCGGTCTGATGCACAAGTTTTTTATAATAATAATAATAATAATAATAATAATAATAATAATAATAATAATAATAATAATAATTATTATTATTATTATTATTATTATTATTATTATTATTATTATTATTATTATTATTATTTCACATATCGTATGTGGTAAGAAAAAAAATCCATACAGCCTCTAAATATAATTGAAAATAAATTGTGTATTGCACCTTCCCTTATGCTAAACAAT
The DNA here is from genome assembly GCA_026008535.1 of Perilla frutescens. Lineage (NCBI taxonomy): Eukaryota > Viridiplantae > Streptophyta > Magnoliopsida > Lamiales > Lamiaceae > Perilla > Perilla frutescens. The sequence goes on along the minus strand of BRKX01000012.1, from coordinate 3,089,608 downwards.
GTATTTCTTGCCATATAAAGATGACTTAATGATGGAATAAACAATTTCACGATTGATAAGTCATGAATGATGCCTGCCCACATATACAAAAAAGATATGATATTTTCGCATAAAATGGCTCTTCTTTATCAAACACGATCACGTCGAGTCTCTTTGAAATTGTAAGCGCACCAGAAGTTTTGTGCATCGTACTAAATTTCAACTAAAACTTAGTTCGATTCTCTCTCTCTCTCTCTCTCTCTCTCTCTCTCTCTCTCTCTCTCTCTCTCTCACACACACACACACACACAGAAAAAGTACGGTTGATTTTCAAATTCAAAATTTGTATATATTTTGTATTTTACATACACTTGAATGCTATAAAATAAATCATATTTCTTTTTAATTCGATAAGATCCAAACCTCAACTAATATTTTTAAATATATTAAAAAAATCTAATAACTCAAGATCGAATCATGTTCATATCAACTAATACGATTACACGCATCATATCCAATCGTGGCTCAAATGACAATCGAATTCCGAGTAATTTTAATAATAATATATTCAATTTCCTGGTTGCATATCAAGACAAACAATATAAAACCTCAAACACCAAGATATAAAATACCTCGATGAGATTATGTATCCATAAAAATAAATTCACGGGTCTTACAATTTTACAATGAGGCCGCAAAACGTTCAATCCTACCTTGTAATAACGCAAATATAATTTGAATCTGATCCAGCAAAACCATATAACTGATGTACAAACAGGGAAAAAAAAACACAAGAATACCATGCATGATGTATCAACTCAACTCAACTCAGCTCGACACATTGTGATGAAGTAAAAGGTCAAGTCTAACAATACAAACCATCAAGAAGCCAATCGACAAACGTAGCAAAGAAAGGCTAGTATGGTGCGTTCATTCTTAGGAAACACTACCTAAGAATAAACATAATTTTCAATTCTGCAGTAGATGGAAATTTAATCAAGATTCTACAACAATCCATAATAATTCTTTCAGAGTTCGCAGATATTGAAACCACATAAATACCTGAAGTGTGCGAGTTTCTGTTAACCTGCAAACGCATCAACTCATCACACATTGATCTCGTTTCCACAGAAACCTTTCAGTCAGCACTCAGCACCAGATTGAATCTGAATCATGTGCCTTGCTCATAATGAAACCGCAGGGCCATAAGAGTATAGATACAAACGAAAAATGAAGCTGATTGGAAACTAACTTCAAAATATACATATAAGTAAACTATACCGGATACTTTTTCTATTTGCAAACTAAGAGTGCTCCCCAAGGACGATACGTATTTGAAATTAGACATGATAAGAATGGATAAGACTACAAGAATATGATAGTGTTTCTCCAAGATTAGTAACAACAACAGAGCCGTAAAGCTCATGGTGAGGGGGCAAAACAAAAAATGAACCAAAAAAGAAAATGTAATCAGCAAATGTAGAATTAACCGCAATAAATACTTTAATGTAGGACTATACGCTCAATCTGAAAACTCGATCCAGGTCATTTCTCAGCCTCTTCAACTTGTGCTAAAGCATCCTGAGCCTTCACCTTCTCAGGAACAAAATCTAAGAGCACACAATGGCAATGCAACTGAACTGTTTAATAAAGGTGGATTAAGATGCCCAAAACTTAAAAGGTTGGTAGTGAAAGTAAGAAAAGTACCAGAGAGAAACTGAAATCGCTTTCGTTTGGAAACTACTGAAGCTGCACGCAAGAGCAAATCAAATAAAAAGTTAAGATTAAAAAAAAACTTCGGCTACAAATATATATTGATTTTAATGCACTATTACATCTCAACTACATATTAACATCAATAATGATAGTATAAAACGATGTGTGAGAGAACCCGTCTTCAGTTAACACTAACAAATTCCTTCCCAATGACACATCTTACATCATTTTTTCGGGATCCCTTCCAAGTCACTGTCACCAATAATAGAGTTCTCCACACAATTTGCTTGTGAAATAGCAAAATGAATGGAGAATTCCAATACATTATTTAACACACAATTAAATAAATTAAATACTATGTGGAATTTACCATTTTGAAAAAATATTTGAAGCATAGATCACAATCTTTAGGTGGTAGTGCATGATGTGTACCCAAGAGCACTACTCATAAATGGAATGTCTAGTGCACCTTGAACCAAAGAAATAGGCATAATGGACAGCCACACACATGTTTTATTCAAGCTTTTGGACATGCATATAGATGCATAAAAGGACACGTACAATAAGTAGAAACATGTATCATGTGTTGATATTACATTAATTGAACAAAGTAATAGAAAGAAGAAGCATTACACAAATGGTTGTAAGCGGTGTGCTTTTTCTTATCAAGAAATGTGGAAGCATATGCCTCCTTGCAGAAAACATGAAGAAACTTCTCCTGCAACCACAAGCACAATAACGCATGAAGAATTGAACCGAAGAAATTTAGTGTTACTTCTACAGTAACTTTCAGTTTCATAATAATAGAAATGTCGAGACTTTAATGGTCCATTGTGCTTTATCCAACTATTAAGCCATTCCTCAATTAATTAATATTAAACTCTTGACATATCGGAGAAATTTATATTCCTTCTCAAACTTCATTCACATATGATGACATTTGAAGTGTTTCCAATTAAAAATTTATCTGTTCTGGAGTCATATTGGGAAAGGGAGTTTCAGAATAATTGCTCTAATATATCCAATTATTCCATTAAACTTATAGGATCACAGAAAAGGCTAAGAGTACACTGTAGCACAAGCACAATAATTGCTCAGGAGAAACAGGAAGGCTTCCTCACATCTCATATCAATTGTTGTGTATAGTATAAAGACTAGATTGTGATTAGAAAGGCAGCAGCGCACACACATGAACACATACACAGAGGAAGAACCGAAGAAGACCTTCTCTTTTCTTTTTTCTCTATTTATTTTTCACAGAGTTCGGGGTTAGAGGATTTAGGGTTTAAGTATACGGCGCGCAACTAAAATTACATAAAATTTTGACACGTAACAAAATTGACCTCAAATCCAATAAATGCGGTGAAAAAATTAATTAATGGATTCGAGTTAGCATTTATAGCAGCTTCAATCTCTACTCGAACTTAATCAGCTAAGTTCCTCCACGTACATCATAAACATGGCATCTTAATTTAGAATCTTCGGTAAAGGGTAAGAGCATGCGCCATATTTGACAACACGTGGCAAGAACTCGCATTACTTGAAGTGAATTTAACTTCTTTTTTGTCAATCGTAGATCTGTAGCAGTTAATAACAATAACACAACTCTAGAAACGTCAACAACACAATCGTTTTCTTCCATCACTCAAGTTTTGACTGCCATGCCACATATACACTTCCCCAATCACAAAAGACAAACCGCGCCTAAGACCTAATGGAACAATATCTGCATCATTCTGCAATGCCGTTTTACCAGTTACCACATTCCGTATTCTGGATGCCATATCCTCATATGGTATGCTCCGTCTTACATAATAAGTAGCAACTATATCTTGAACCGCATATCCACATAATACAGATTGGTTCTAAAACTTTGGCCTTGTAATACTCTCAGTAGAGACTATCAAACTCAACAATGAGAGAAGGGTAGATTGTTGATCTATTCCCCTTAATTCTAACAATAATCTTCCACATAAATCTTTAACTTAATTTGTGAGGCATGCTTCTCAGTTCAAATTGCCAGTCTAAAATCACTCGAAAGCAAAAAATAAATAACCAAAAGCAGTACACGAATACACATCAATGCGGCATATAAATTACAAACATTTATGCAAAATAATAATAATAATAAACCCTAAATCCTTGAAATCAGAAGTGAATTAAAATCCATACCGAAGCTCTATTGATGAGGAACACCGCCTCCTGCGAAATCTTAATATCAGGAATTTCTCTCTTGATCATCCGAGTGATCCGATTCATCGGGAACGTATAAAGCGCATTTTCAGTCTTCTCCTCCGCCTCCGATTCGTCTTCTCCCTTTCTACTTCTCTTTTTCCCCTTACTCTTCGCATCGTCCTTTTTACCTTTCTTCCCAACGCTTTTCGGCGTCTTTTCTCGCTCCTCCTCTTCCTCTTCTTCATCACTCGAGCTCCTCCGTTCTACACCGTCGTCCTCTGCGTCACTGGACTCGGCGACCTCATCGTTTTCCGATTCCACGCTCGAAAACGGCACGATAGCGAGTTCCGCCTCCTCTCTGGAAGCATCGCCATTGGCGGTTTCTGTGATTTTGCTTCGGTTTTTGGAGTTGATTTTGGGAGAACTTTTGGTTTTGGTTTTGGTTTTGTGAGGGCTCTTGGAATTTTTATTGGGGTTTCTGCTCCTCTCGAGAGGCAATTGCTTTTTCGCCATTGTTTCGGAATTCAGAGCCGTTGCAGAATGTAGTGTTTGGGAGTCGCAAATAATAAATAAATATTCAGATTTTGGAAGAGATTCGTCGCAACCTGCCCAGTAGCATAGGCCGGGCCATCAGACTGGGCTTCATTTCAATTAATATTTATATTAGCCTATCAATCCATTGTCGAAGACCGTCGTAGTACAAGGAGGATTATATTCGGATTTTTATTTTTAATTAATATTTTTATTTTTTAATTATATTTTAAAGAGATAAATAGTAACGTTAATAGATATTAATTATATTGGTCTCTCTCTCTTTTTTTCTCATCTAGTGTTATGTTTAACAATATTGTTGGATTTTTTTAATGTATAGTATGAAATAACAGGATATTGTCGTTTGCGCAGCAGAACGTGACATTTACTTAAAAAAGTAAATATATTTTGAAAATGTGAATATTAATTAAAAAAAATAAAAAATCTGGTACGGTGTGTGATCAGGGGCATGGAATCTTACTTCACCATTCGTATGATTAGTTAATATTCCAATTACACCAATAAAACAAATATATATCATTGACTCTGAGTTGAAATCATAATTTCAATATGTAGATATTATAGATATTTATTTATTACACAACATAACATGTGTTTGAAACCTACTACTACTATTAGGACAATTAGACATATTAAAGCAAAATAATTATAGTCAAGGACTCAAGGTTTATTTTTGGGAAAAGGGTTAGATTAATAGACTCAATCTCAATTTGAATTCCCATGTTACACATTCCATGTCATATTATGTGTTACATACACTATTAATTTAATAATAGTTATTATAAAAATAAAAACTACTTATAATATAGTCAGTTCAAGTCAACATTTATACAAAAAAAATAACGAATTAGAAAAATATATAAAAAATCATAGTAAATTATTAACTAAAAGTTGGTAATCTGTTTATTAGAGTATCCGGGTGTGCTGCATCAAGTATTCAAGTTACACTTGAGATTTCCTATTACACTATTTGTGTTACACTCCGTGTTACACTTTCAAATTACATGTGTTTTTTATATATTTTTTTTCTTCAATTATATTTTTTTGTTATTTAGTTTAATTTTAAGATTGTTTTCTAGGGTTCACCCCACCCAATTAGGGTTTATAATTATTTTTTAGTATTTAATTTTCAATTTTCAATTTTCAATTAATAATGCATTATTATGATTGATTAATTCAAAATTAAAATTTTTAACTTTTTAAATTCATTCTTTTTGTTGATAAATGTTGACTATGATTATTCATGTTATAATTAATTTTTATTTTATAATAAATATTACTAAAATCATAAATTTTATAGTGAAATACGAAGTGAAACACATAAAAGTGTAATAGGAAATTTCAACCCTTCAAGTTATACTGGACTTATGTAATTCCCAACCCGACCCTACTTCCATTTTCTTGTAATAAACTTCGAATATTAAATTTATTGTTTGATAACTTATACAACCGTCGTATCTTGATAGAGAAAATGAATCTATTGATTCAAGGCCCAGAATATAATTTAGTTATAAATTCAAAATTCGAATGATGAAAATTATTAATTTAAGACTTCAAAAAACATATATTTGGTTTTTTCTTAATTTTTTAAATAAATTATTTATTAAATTTAATAGATAATTAAAATGATTTTTTTTTTGGAAAATTAAATAAAATAATTTTAAAAATTAATGATTAAAATATATAAATTGATAATTTTGATATTCGGGAACCGGGCTTTGATTGATCACGGAAATCCAATGGTGCATAATTTGTTGGTCCAAGATATAAAGTGACAGATGACAATGACAAATTGACAGCGAACGATATCTAATTGCTAGTCTACTTCTCCATTTCAACACTATTGCTTGATTGTCCATCAAAATTTATTATTGATTTATAGTTTTATTATTGTGGTCCTTTTCTGAGGCTTATTATATAACTTAAATTTATCATACAAATCTATAATTAATAATAAAATCATGGACAAGATATGGACAATATGTTAAATTATACATTGTTTTATGTTTTTTAGCTAGCACCATATTTTCTTATTACATTGCTATTTCTTGCAGGCGATTATAGTTGTAATTTGTGCGCAACTCTAAAATTAATCAATCTTTGTATATATAAAAAAAAGGACAATGCAAATTTTAGTTAAAATTTAAACTTGCGGTCTTTTATCAATCAACATATTTGCCATAATTAAATCACATAGTAATAGGTAATAAGAGTTAGTGGGAAAGACGTGTTTTATTATGTAATTTAAATTGATTAGATTATAAATTAACAATTTATAACCATGCTAATTAGATAAGGTAACAGTAGCCCCTACAATTATGGCAATCACCATATAGTTATGTAAATAATTATCCCATAATTTTCCGATAGAGTATGAATCACCATCTCATGATATTTACTATAGTGATAAAAATCAAATAACTATTACTCTGGGGGTGTCTATTCCGTAACAAATTGTACAATTATGTTATAATTATGAACCTTCAAAGTTCACGTATTAATTTTAAATTATACCGATGTTCATGTTTTTAATCGTAATTACTAGTTTTTTTTTATTAATGTTTTTTTGAACAACTAAAAGGGTAAAAATCTATATTTAAATTAATTTATAGATTTAAAATGTGATTCATGTACATGGCACGGAGTAAATAATAGTCTTTTATAATACGCAAATTAAATAATTACTTTTGGAAACCTTTGTGGGCCGAGGAGGTGTGGTAACTTTGAGGTAACGTTTTGCAATTATTTTGATTATAATTGTCACGCTTAATTATATCTCGGTGCTTCTAAGTATCAACTTGCTTAATATTTCAAGAAATAATTAAAATAATAAATAAATCAGACAAAAACATAACGGTCACCGTTGAGCTTAATCCAACGAAATTTGTCACCCTCCCTCGCGCACAATAGCATAGGACAGGGGTCCGTGAAACTGAGTAAGTAGTAAAGAAGACGACGACGGCGAAGGCAACGACAAATGCCACGTGTCAACAGTGGTTGCCTGCCCTCTCCGGCGAACGATAGCTTATATATTTATTTTCCTGTATTTTTTTAACTGTCTTTCAGCTTATAAACACGCATGATTAAGCAGCAGTAAGGATTGAAGGAGCAAAAATGAGATGCGGAGCAGTGGCGGCGGCGGTGCTCAATTTGTTGTTGATCTTGGCGGCGACGGCGCCGTTTTGTCTTGCCGACAATGTGACCTACGATCACCGGGGGCTGGTGATCGGCGGCAGGAGACGCGCTCTGATTTCCGGCTCCATTCATTACATGCGCAGCACTCCTGAAGTTAGTATATCTGAACTTTCACTCACACACATAACCAGAGAGAGAGAGAGAGAGAGAGAGAGAGAGAAAGAGAGAGAGAGCGCTCTGTTTTCAATTTGCTAAATATGAACGTGAGTGCAGATGTGGCCAGACTTGATACAAAAATCGAAGGATGGAGGATTGGATGCGATTCAAACATTTGTTTTCTGGAATCTGCACGAACCAATTCGTGGCCAGGTGAATTTATATTTTCTTTTAAATATCATACACCATTCATATTGATGCTGTGACCATTCCTTACTTCAAAGTAAAGCTTTGTTATTTTTGTTTTTTTTTTAATGGTGGAGAATGGAGATGAAATGGAACTCGCCTTTTGCTTTTCCAGCACTTGTTTGGAACTTTTTGAATGATTGAAGTTAGGGACTATTTTTATTTTAATTGAAATCTTTACCTATGTAATAAAGGAAACGCGGCAAAAAAAAAATGGAAAATAAAAATTCAGAATTTTGCAGTATGATTTTGAAGGAAGAAAAGATTTGGTGAAATTTGTGAAATTGGCTGGGGAGGCTGGCCTGTTTGTTCATCTTCGAATAGGCCCTTATGCTTGTGCAGAATGGAACTATGGGTGAGCATCAAAGATCACTATTTTTGCTTTTTTTTTAAAGATCACTCTTTTTTTGCATTTATGATGTTTGCTTGTGTTTTCCGTTGCAATCTCTAAAATATTTTTACTCAAATGTTTGAACAGTGGGTTTCCTCTGTGGCTACATTTTATACCGGGAATTGTTTTTCGAACTGATAATGAGCCGTTTAAGGTATTGCATATCATGCTTTTTTTTCATTATTTTCTCCTTATAGAGGGTATTGATGCATGCTAGGCATTTGATAACAATGGCATAATTTACTGTGTTAAGGCTGAAATGAAGCGGTTTACAGCCAAGATTGTTGACATGATGAAGGAAGAAAATCTATATGCATCTCAAGGTGGACCTATTATTTTGTCTCAGGTATATATAGTTCTTGCAAAATGGTAAATTCTATATAGGCTAAAACATCACTTTGCATAATATGGAGTTCATTTTTCTTTTTTGCTTCGTTCAAGATTGAGAATGAGTACGGGAATATTGATGCAGCATATGGTAAGAGTGCCAAAATTTACATAAGTTGGGCTGCATCAATGGCTGTATCATTGGATACAGGAGTGCCCTGGGTGATGTGCCAGCAAAGTGATGCTCCGAATCCTATTGTGAGTTGTAATGCCCCGATCTTTTCAGTTTTGATCAGAATTAGTCGATTTTACTTTGCAAAATGTATGCAATGATTTACCAACTTTGGTATAATGGAGGATGGCCTAAACCGACGTACTTGCATTTGTATGAAATTATACAGATCAATGCCTGTAACGGGTTCTACTGTGACCAATTTTCCCCGAATGCCAATAACAAGCCAAAGATGTGGACAGAGAACTGGAGTGGATGGTAGGTCATTTAGTTGTTTCTTTAGATGCTTTCTTGGCTTAACTTGAACGGTATATAGCTCCTGCTCGGTGATTGTGGCATTCCCTAACTTCTGTGGTGTTTAACAAAAAAACATCAGGTTTTCCTCATTTGGTGATCCTGTGCCCCACAGACCTGCAGAAGACATTGCTTTCTCCACAGCGCGTTTTTACCAGCTTGGTGGAACTTTCATGAACTATTACATGGTACTTCATATTTTCATTGCCAGTCTTTTAACAAATTTAACTAGATCATGAAGAACTAACTTTTTATGTCAACTTTACTGCATTTTAACAGTATCACGGTGGAACTAACTTTGGCCGCACTTCTGGGGGACCTTTCATTACAACGAGCTATGATTATGATGCTCCAATCGATGAATTTGGTATGTATACCATCATCATTATCTGTTCTTACACCACCATACTTAGACAATGAGCAGAAGTCAAGACATTCATTTATGTATAAAAACTGCACATTGCAGCCAAGAACATCAGATAAAGATTAGTTACTAGTTATAATTTGGAGTTATGAGATGTCGTTTTCTATATCATAGGCCTTCTGAGACAGCCAAAGTGGGGTCACCTGAAAGATGTACACAATGCTGTAAAGCTTTGTGAAGAGGCATTAGTGGCAACCGATCCAACAACTACTTCTCTTGGTTCCAATCTGGAGGTTGAAATTTCATTTGATTTGCAAGAGAATAAAACAAAGAGGCGTTGAGTATTGATCCTTTTCCTGTTTCAGGCTACTGTTTATAAAACTGAATCGGGGCTATGTGCTGCTTTCCTTGCGAATGTGGATGACAAATCTGATGCAACTGTGAAATTCAACGGCAATTCTTATCACTTACCTGCCTGGTCCGTCAGCATCTTACCCGACTGCAAGACTGTAGCTATTAATACCGCAAAAGTACGGACACATTTAGATAATGCTGTTTTACTTGCACTCTATTTTATGAACTAAGATGGACTTTGTAGTTTGTAACATTGGACCTTAATTCAGAATTTCAGATAGAATATTATTGCATTCTAAGTCATTTTTATTAGTACTTGTTTTTCCAAATTACAGATTAGCTCTATTGCCACCATCCCAAAATTTGTTCATCAACTTTCGCAAGACAGTACTACTGCAAGAGATGCACTCGTGTCGGGGTGGAGTTGGATCAATGAGCCCATAGGCATATCCAGTGATAGCGCGTTCACAAAACCAGGCTTACTGGAGCAGATAAATACCACTGCTGATAAAAGTGACTATCTTTGGTATTCTCTGAGGTAAAAACCTTCCAGAATCACTATCTATTTTGATTCGGCTTCATAATATTGATATCTCCTGATTGTTTCAGCATTGAAACAAAAGGGGATGAGCCTTTCCTGAAAGATGAATCTCAGACAGTCCTTCGTGTGAATTCTCTTGGTCACGGACTTTATGCTTTTATCAACGGGCAGCTTGCAGGTAATGGAAGGAATGTGGTCCTCACTTATCATTTCTAATACATTTTCACTTCATTTATGTATATACAAGATTATATATGAGATTTCTGAGCAAGCAATGAGGTTTTTGCCCAGTTTAGCTGGTAGAAAAGAAAAGCTTCACTTGCTCACTAATTGTTATATGCAGGGAGTGTGAAAGGAAACTACAACAATCCAAACGTATCAATGTCTGTTCCTATCAACCTCGTCTCTGGAGAAAACAAGATCGATCTCTTGAGTTTGACAGTGGGCTTACAGGTAAAGCTTTGATCTGCACTGCAAATTCTTGTTGTTATATCACAACTGTTTTCTAATACAGAACTCTATCAATTCAGAATTATGGAGCATACTACGATACAAAAGGTGCAGGAATCACGGGTCCTGTGCAGTTGAAAGGCTTACGAAATCAATCTACTATTGATCTATCCTCGAAGCTGTGGACATATCAGGTCCTCGAAGCTGTGGACATACCCTTTTCTTTTCTGCTGAAGTTTGCATTAAAATTTTACCTATAATTCTGTTTCATGTATACTACACAACCATGTTTTCTATGCTCATTGAAAATAAACTGTGCATTCTTTCCTTCTTTTTTTTTTGGAATATTAAAAATCAGATTGGTTTGAGTGGAGAAGAGTTAGGCCTACCTACTGGAAGTTCATCTGAATGGATATCACAGCCTACTTTGCCCAAGAATCAACCATTGGTTTGGTACAAGGTAAAATCTCTCTCTCTCTCTCTCTCTCTCTCTCTCTCTCTCTCTCTCTCTCGTGTGTGTGTGTGTGTGTGATCAGGCTGGTAGACCAGTCATTTCTTTCTAGAATAGTAAAAGAAACATATCTTTTTGGTGCTAGACAACTTTTGATGCTCCCACTGGAAGCAGCCCAGTGGCAATAGACTTCTCTGGGATGGGGAAGGGCCAGGCATGGATAAACGGAGAGAGCATAGGCCGTTATTGGCCTATACACGTGGCTCCAAATGCCGGTTGCACTGAATCTTGCGATTATAGAGGATCATTTAGCCCAAGCAGATGCATGAAGAACTGTGGAAAACCAACTCAGCAATTGTAAGACAATCTTACTTGAAACTCTACATAAAAACTGATATTGTCATCAGCTAGCTAGGCATTTACCATTATATGTCTTCTAGCTATCATGTCCCCCGTTCGTGGCTGCAACCAAGTTCAAACACCCTTGTGTTATTCGAGGAAATGGGAGGCGATCCTACACAAATATCTTTCACCACGAGAGAGATGGGAAGTATATGCTCTCAGATATCAGACACTCACCCAATCCCACTGGATACATGGAGTTCGGATGAAGAAACACGAAAAAGAGCTGGACCAACTCTGTCACTCAACTGCCCTTACCCCGATCAAGTCATGTCCGAAATCAGATTTGCCAGCTATGGAACTCCTCAAGGGGCATGTGGAAGTTTTAGCCATGGTGAATGCAGCAGCAAAGAGGCTCTTTCAATTGTAAACAAGGTTCCTCTACTTCTCACTGATTCAATCTGCTGATCAAGTTGATCATGGTATTCTTGGATTTTGATGATTTACATGTATAGCTTCCTAGCTAGCTCACTATGCATGATTTGTACAGGCCTGCATAGGGAGAGGAAGCTGCAGCATCGTCGTCTCGACCGATACATTAGGTGATCCTTGCAGAGGAATTGCTAAAAGTTTAGCAGTTGAAGCTTCTTGCACATTGTTAGATCCTCCTGCAGATGCACATGACAGTAGTATCCGTTCCTTGTGAAGTCTTTCAAAGATGCCAAGCTTCTTTATAAACTAATAACATGTAGTATATATTAGTCCTCTTTATTTATTTCAAATCTGATAAATATTTGATTGTGGTATCATCAACATTAGTGTTATTTAGTAGGAAAAACTATTTGGAACATTTGATGTTGGGGGGCAAATTTTTATACATACATACATCATGGATAACAAAAATAAAATAAAATAAATATTACATTGTCAATATTTTTTAGAATAATAGTTATAATTACAGTGCAAGCATGATATAATTACATGTAGACAAAGTTATGTGTGAACACAACTCGAACCCACCTAGAATATAGGATGGGCATCCAAATGTTAAGTTTGATATTCAAGAGATGGCTTAATATAAATCAATCACAAAATATAAATAATACCAAACAATTGGTAAGTATATACTTCATTGAGAAATGCATCATCACTGCAAATTCCACTTGGTCACCCAAGAAAAACTTTGTATGAAATAATTTAGAACATCCCATCAACTACCTAGAATCGCTAAAGGCAAATACTTACATGCACAAGGTACATATAAGCCTTATTTCAGATGTGCGGGTCAAATTAATGGGTCAACTCGTAAAAAAATCCGGTAAAATCAGTATCAATAGTAACACTAAAAAGTATCACTCAAAATTCGAAAAGTATCACCTATATCATTAAAAAGTAAGACGTCTGCTACTTATCTTATACTAGTTTATTTAGTTCAAAATGTGATTTTTTTCCATTCCAACTAATGTTTAGAGTTTAGGAATTCATGATTTTTTTAGGGTTCATGGTTTTTTAGGAATTTATTTTGTGTTTTTTAAGATTTTTTATTTTTAAAAAATTGCCAGAAAAAAAAAATAGACGGACGCGTGACGCCCATACGTCGCGCGTGGAGCACGCGTCAGCCTCGCACGCCATTTGATATTGGCACATATAAGGTTTCTTGTAAGCAAGAGCTCCTCGTCACTAAATAGTATTCACACGTCATGATCAATTTTATATCTTTAATTAAATAGAATTTTATTAATTTAGAGTTTGAAAAGATAGATAATTATCAATTCGAGTGTGAAAGATGAAAATATCAATATTTATTTTGATACTTATTTTATTTAGAATTATTTTAATATTATTTAATTGATAATTTGTAAAAAAAAATTGATTGAAAATTAATCTGAAATTAATTAAAAAAAGAATAAAAATATATGATTTTAGAGGCCTTATATTGATAATTTCAACTCTAAATTTGCATTTTTCACATTTTAGGCTCTGAATAAATAATTAACCTATCTTTTCTTTTAGCTCTAAATCCATAAAACTACTTAAAAAATATATTTAATTTCAAAATTTTCGTTAAATCTCTTATTAAAAATAAAAACACATTAAATCAGTTTCCACATTTGCCCTTACCACGGTATTTCCTCCGCGCGCCCCCACTCCCGCTCCTCCCCACCCCCACCCCGGTGGAGAACTCCGTCAATTGAGACAAAAATCCTTTCAATCATCGATCCAATCGCTAAATTGCCGTAAAATAGCAAAGAAACTGCAGTAAGTTGTCATTATACTAAATCTGTTCCAATTTTTGTCTTTTTTCCCCTGTTAATTTACTTACTCGAGTTCTGAATTGGGTAAATGAGAATCAAATCGTTGCTTGATCTACGAGCTAGTGAGAATAGCACCTATTGTTGATAATCTTCACTAGGCCGGTGAAAAACGCAACTTTATTTTTGACATTCTCAATTTATTGGCGTTTTTTAGTTTTAGATTTCACTGCCAACTGTTATTATCATACTTTTTTGTTGATCAACGAACATTCTGGATGCAGCTCTTTTTTCATCCTTTTCAGAAATTAGTTCACCATTCTAATGAATCTACTTGATTTGTTTAATGATTTGATCGCCAATTTCGCATGTTAGTTTCTACTGCTCATCTATTTTTATCCTTTTGTGTTTGTTAGATTGAGGGGTGAAAGGTCAAAGGTACTATTACTTGCTTACCGAGGCAAGAAAGTAAGGGGTTGGTGTGCACTGATTTTCTCTCTTTTGAAAATTGGAGCAATAATTGAAGTGAAGCTATGTCGGCCTTGAATCGCATTTGGATCAGTTTGGTCAATTGCTTATTTCATTTTTCTGAATGGCATCCTCTGGAATAACGCTGCTGATTGGGCGTCTGAAGCCCACTTGACGAATTTCTTTAGACAAGGTGAAAAAGTTATAGGTTATGTATTTCATATTCCACGGTTGCAATCCCACTCTGAGAATCGTCCGCGTATCTTCTATTAGATTGCTAGACAGGCAGATTGTCTTATGATACGGAATGTCCCTGTTTTTTCAGGTTTTTCCGTCAAGTTTATTATATTAGTGTGTAAATTCCTGGGCCAGAGTTATTGTACCAGGATGTTTGCTAAGAGGGAATCAATTGAGAAAGTAACAGAAATGGGCTGTTGTGGGTGTTTTGGTTTCTCATTTGTGAAAAATCCCAAGAAGGTGATGAAACCCAATAAGGCAATTAGCAAGAACATTTATGAGGAGCTCTTGTTGAATGATGATCCTGAAGATGAGCAGGGTAGTAGTTTCCAAAATGATGATATGATTACATCTGGGAACATAGATGAAGTTGACTTCCGAAGCCCAACAAAGCAATCCGAAGAGATTTTCATTCACATGATACAACATGGGTTGATATGCAGGGAGTTTCCTGCTAAGGAAACCCACAGTGTCTTTCGATCTGAGGTAAGTTGCACAGTCAGTGTTTTTTTATTTTCTCGCAAGCATATGCGAATCTTGTGCAGTTTTAGCATATCTGAACATGAGGATTTGAACTGAATGAAAAATGTTATACATTTTTAATTAGCTAGACTGTTCCAAAACTTAGAATCTATTATATGAAGTATGGAAAGAATGTTTCAGCATCAGTGCTCTTCGAACCCAACAGCCAGTCCTTCCAAAGAAGAATAAAATTAAACAAAATGAAAGGAAGAAAGAAAGAAAGAAAGAAAAGAAAGAAAGCACAGACATTCTCCATTGAGTGTTTATTGTAGATTTTAGGTTGGTCATCCCATGTTTTTATAAAGTAGTGCTATGTGCATATAAAATACATAAAAATATAAAACTGATGGTTCTTATGCTCAATAACGCGGCGGTCATAAGCTCAGTACTGAGATAATTTTAATTGATATTGCAAACAATTACTATGTAACTATAGTAAATCAGAAAAGCCTGATTGTAAGCGAATTGCTTGCAGTGTAGAAATAATCTCAACATGTGGTGGGGCAGTAAAACTTTAGGCATGTCTTATTGTGATAAAAAGATTGGCCTTGTGATTTTATTATGATGAAAGGAGACGTCTTTTATGTATGCATTGGCTTAGCTTGCATTATCGTCATTAATATATAACTCACATTAACTGGTTTACTTCCAGGATGAAAATGGAAACAAGACCATTAATGAATATGTCCGTGTGCGGAAGATTGGTGCTGGTAGCTATGGAAAAGTGGTTAGCATATTGCTAGGAAATTATGCCTTCTGAATTTGTAGTATTGCATTTAGCGTGTAATCTTAGTGTCCTTGGAAATGTGTAGGTTCTCTACCGAAACCGTTTGGAGGGAGCTTATTATGCAATAAAGGTGGTGTTTTCTCTCATGCTTGCTCAAGTATTTTGGTATTTTCCTCTTTAATTAACAATCTTTCCACACAAGATTTATCATAATGATGTTTTTGTGTAGAAAATACTTCTCCTGAAGGAAATGCCTTATATCGTTAAAATAAAGAATAACCAAGTAGCAGCTATATGATTTGAATTTCCCTATGCTCTTATAAAGCAGAGCTCTTCCCTTTTCCTCTATCTACAGCCAGAGAACGTCTTCCGGGGTTCTGGGGTTGACATAATAATGTACGGATCCAAATAAATAGGATTTGCCGCTAGGGAAGAGCAAGGCTTTTCCAACTTGTTTTCTTGGTGTTTATGAATAATAATTGAAAACCTCCAATACTAACCGACTATTCTCTATTTTGAGCACCAGGTCTTTCACAAGTCTCATTTGTCGAAGCTGAGAGTTTCACCCTCAGAAACTGCATTGAGTGATGTTCTTCGTGAGGTATTTGATAATTTCTTATGACATTACTATCATTTAGGGTCAAAAGCATGTTTGCTTGAATAGTTATTATGCTCTGTGCGTGTGTTTTTGTGAATGGCAATCTTGTCTAGAAGCTTTAGCTAATAGAGATGAGCATCGTAGGGAATTAACAAGGTCCCTCACGTGAAGGAAATTCACTTTTCTTTGAAGCACTGCATGTGGATGTTTTTGATAAATGGGTGCCACTGATATTTGAATAGAGAGTGTTTTGTTTGGCGCAACTATAATGCCATGTTAAGTGATTGCATTATCTGAAAGCTTAAAAAGCTAATAGGAGTATCGTCTAATATTGTTAGCTTCAACATATGTGTAGATATTTATGTACAGGGACAATGATGGTATTGGTGCACGTATTTGCATATGGTTGTGAGTGTATATAAAGGCCAAGCTCAGTTTGTTAGTTTATCAGTCTCAGTCATGATTTATTAATTATTACCATTCCTACAAAACAATGTCGCACACTTGAGTATATATAAGGGCCAAGCTCAGTTCATTAGTCTATCAGTCTCAATAATGATTTATTAATTAATAGTACTATTGCTACAAAACAAGGTAGCATACTTGCACTTATTCCTTATCCATTATTGTTATTTTTTGTCCTTTATGGAGTTGGTTACTTGGGCTCACTTTGTGAAATCTATGTTCTTATTGTTTGTCCACCCTGCACATTGATTGTACCTTATTGGCTCTCAGCATGCAGAAAGTACTCCAGCCCTTTCTTATGTCTGTTCTCTTGCAGTCTTTTTGTAACCTTCTATTGATCATCCCATTTATTTTCACTGGTTCGTAATATTATTGTACTTGTTCTGATCTATACATGTTTTTATGTTCTTAGGTTTTAATCATGAAAGTATTGAGTCATCCTAATATAGTCAATCTTGTTGAGGTTATTGATGACCCGTCGGACGATCACTTGTATATGGGTATTCTGTGCTTTTCCCTTGTTTTGTCCTCTACTTCAGTCAATATTTGTTGTTTATTCAACCATGTTCCTACTTTGGTGCAGTCCTTGAATACGTGGAAGGCAGATGGGTCTTTGAAGATGATGGTCCACCAGGTTGTCTTGGAGAAGAAACTGCGCGGAAGTACTTACGTGACATAGTCTCTGGTTTGATTTACCTCCATGCTCATGTATGAACCTAACTTCTTTCATATGAATATATTGTTTTTGGAATAATATACGAGTTGAAAATCACAGTCAATCCCAATTGGCTATATAAATTGTTGTTTGTCTTTCACTTTAGTATATGTTAAATATGCAACTGTGAATTTAGCTTTTTTTTTCTTCAATAGTATGTTACACAAGATCCTAGGCTTTTTTACAAATTGTAGACGTAGATCTGAGGTTAACTTGTTTGAGGAGTTGGTAGAATGTCCTTTTCAATAGATTTTCTTTTGTTTAACTTCTTTGCCTTCTCATTCACATGCTTTTCCCCTTGTTGCAACTTGCAAGGTAAGTGTATGAATTCTGGAGATCATATTGGTGCAGACTACTTCATGACATTCAATATGACTTTTATCTTTTTGTGCAGCTTAGCTCAAATTCTCAGGCTTTCACATTTCTTCTGACTTATTTCCTGCAATAAACAGAATATAGTGCATGGAGATATTAAACCTGATAACTTGTTAGTCACTGGTTCCGGCACAGTCAAGATAGGTGATTTTGGTGTCAGCCAGGTTTTTGAGGTAAATTATTTTTCCTGTAAATATTTCTCTGTTTTCAGCAGCACGTGCATAGTTTGCTGTGGATCTGGGAGAGTCTCAGTAGAGATTGCTCCTCTTGAACTTGTTTTCTTAGCCAATGGAATAACACATGCTTTCAAAGTTTGTTAATGTCTTGCAGAAAATAAATTCTTTCTGCTATACCATGAAAATGATGCATACTGAATCTTCAGTTTAAACAGCTAACAGGTGTAGCATGGTACTTTTATGTCTTTAACTGGTGTGTAGTCTCCTATGAGTGTGTCTTTGGAAAAAATGAAGTTGTAAGGATATAACCAATTTAGAAATTCTCTTGAAATGTCTTTCACAGGAATGAGGATGTTGTCCTCTTTATATTTTATTACTTATGCTTGAAACATCATCTAATAGTACACGTCTGATGAGGAATCTCTGTCAAACAAAACCATGCTCAGTCATCTGAAAATGAATTTTAACCTTAAGTAGAGGTAATCATCATAACTCTGTAGTCTGAGCTATGTTCATGCTGTGTCTGCCCACTTGATTGATAAGCAAGTCTTTTGACATCTTGGCAACGGTGTTGTCCTAGTGACATCGGTTACTGTTCCTCTCACATGCTCCCTTTTTACATGTAGGAAGATAATGATGAGCTTCGGCGTTCTCCAGGAACTCCCGTGTTTACTGCCCCTGAGTGCTGTTTAGGTAAGTGGAAACATCTTGCAGTGATGGTCTAGTAGGAGCCTAGTTTTTTTTTTTTATCATCTATATTGTATTTATCTTATCATGTAACCATGCCATATACAGGTCTAACCTATCATGGAAAAGCTGCTGACACTTGGGCGGTTGGCATTACTTTGTATTGTATGGTTCTGGGAAATTACCCATTTCTAGGGGAGACACTTCAGGATACCTATGATAAGGCATGGACGCATAGCTCTTACTGTTTTCTAAAAATAATCTCTAGTTATCAATCTATATATGCCCCTGATGTAGATATATTTTGAATGACTTCATTCTTATTTATACTGACACGTTATGTGATTACAAATCATTCACCCTCAGATTGTAAATAACCCGCTGTTGCTCCCTGAGGAGATGAACCCTCTTTTAAAGAACCTACTTGAGGGCCTTCTCTGCAAAGGTCAGTCTCTAATTCATTAATGTGTCGCTATTTCTAAGACAATTCAAACCCTGATATTCCCATATTGGTTCATCCACAATTTTACCACAGATCCAGGAGAAAGAATGACTCTAGAGAACGTTGCACAGCATGCTTGGGTCGTTGGAGAGGGTGGGCCCATCCCTCAGTTCTTGTGCTGGTGCAAGCGCAAGAGACTGCAGAGAGAATCATCCATTTGAAGTGGAACAGAAACACTCAGTTAACAATACAACCAGAGAGTATTGTGCTGCTTTTTTCCTTTTGTGGCTTTTCTGTGCATAGCAGTTAGTTACTGGGATATAATCTCTTGACTAACTAGTTATATGTGAATCCAGACTGATATGGTTTACGAGAGGGTGGGTAGAATGCACACGGAGATAAAACAAAACTGGTGTAACCTGTTAAAACTTGGTTTGTAGGTGGCCTAGGTGAGCTTTCTGCTTCATACATTTGAGGCTTCCGTTTTTATGATTTCTCACAGCATGTGGAATTTCCACATGATGTTAATTGTTAAAAGGGTTGTTTCCTCTCCATATATATGATTCTCCTGAGCTATATATATAGACCACTTTGATGGGATTTATATGCATTTCGATTTCGAATGCCCATGTGAGATACATACATGCCTTGTTATGGGTTTTTTTATGCAATCAGAGAGCCGAGTTGATAAAATACTAAACTGAACTGCTAAATACTGAATACTGAATACTGAAGCTTTATGTTAACATTGGAGTTATTTTGTGTATTATATTTTCATAAAGTGGGTGTATTTACATTTTACACTTCACAGTTTGTACAGGCACTGCAATAAATTTTATGAGTTTCTTTTACCAATCTGCAATATATCTGTTTGCTGGTTACGTAAAAATAAGAGATTTAAATATGTTGGGAGCTAAATGGTGTGTTACGATTTTGAAGTCGTGCATCATATATAGATGAAGATGGATTGTATATCTCATTATTATTTTCTGAACATCGACGAGTATATTATTTTAGTTTTTAGACGTGGTATCTAAACGAATATGAATTGATTGGTTAGGTATTTTTTCCTTTTCTTTGAAGAGAATTTCATTTTGAGGTTTTCTTGCATTCCTCTTTTCTAAGGATACCGAACATCTTTCTTTTCTAAAGGCAAAATTGCAATACAGAAGTATTCATAATTCTTGATAGGGAAGTGACATGTGATGAGTCAAAATGAGTTAAGATTTGGATTCATATACCACCGCAACATAAATAAAGTTACAATTATGTTTGGATAATAGTTTTTTTTACTCGTTACATCTCTAATACACGTTTTTTTTGTTTTGCTCTTTGTAATATTAAACCTTAAGATTTAAGTCACGAGTTTCAAACACAAGCTTTGCACCATTAAAATGAAAAAAAGTAGAGAAGAAAAAATTAGGTTTGGCGTTTGTGTCCTCGACAAGGTAATGAAACGCCTATAGGCTACACAAGTTGGGTTACCAATTAGCAGCCTGAATTAATGACCAAATTTAATGGGAATAACTGTTCATTAAAATCTCTAACCTCCAAACAACCATAAAATTTGAAGAATAATTAAAAAAATTCAAATACAATTGGTTAATCTACATAAATTTAAATTCTAAACATACAATTCAATTGCTTATTTATTTAAAATTGAAATACCAGTTGGCCAAAAACCAAGTTACTGAACAGTGAAGACCAATTTCCACAAAAAAAAAAAGGAAAGAAAGAAAAAAAAAACATTTTTGAAACGAGTAAATCTAGTTTTAGTTTTTAATTAATAAAGTAATTCTTGCATGTCCTTGAGAAAGATGGGAACGAAAAACGCTGACGGGTAAAATCATAAATAGTTATAATTAACGTCCCAGAAATGCAAATAAGCTTCTTTCCAGAATTAAATATGAAGTCATGCTCCTTTCTCTCTCTCTCCTCTCTCTCTCTCTAGCTCTTTCTGGCGGCGATGCTTGCCGGCCCTGATTCTTCAGTATCCTATTTTTTCATGGGAAACGGAAGAATACACCGCGATCCTCGCATCTGACCAGCTGGGCGCTGTCGTTTTCTCCGGAAGAAAATCGATTAGTTCCTAATCCCGGTTTGGATCAGAATTAGTGGCTCTATTTTTATATGATTTATGCACGTCTAGCTGAAAGTTTACTCTTTTTTTTCTTCCTGGATTTCTAATTGTGTTATTTCAGATAGTCTGGAAAATAAGCTGGATATGGTGATGGGGGTCTATGTAGCATTGCTGAAAGATTGAATCTTTTTCGGCATCTGGTTTTTATTTTCAATTTGATTGGGGTTGATTTGGGGATAATATATGTAATCAAAGACATATTGTAGGTTACTCTGATTATAAAAGTTGGAGGGTTGATTGTGGGGACGTAGTTCTTGGGTCGATAAATTGACGAGCAGGATTGACAGATGGATACATCTGTTTCTTGGAGAAGGGAAATTGTATTCTGGATTGGGGAAATTTGAGTGTGAAAAATTGGAGTTGAAGTTTATTGGATAAATAATTTGAATAATGGGTTTTCTGAGTTTGGGATACTATTGATTTGTTAACTTTGTTTGGTGTGGGCATCATCAAAGGTGATACCATGGTTTTCAAAGCCCGAAAATTGAAGAGGTGTATGCTTTTTTCTTGTGATGGGAATAAGACGAGCAGTGCTGGTTCGGTTGGAGAAGAAACCGAAACAAGATCGCGAGGAGAAGCTGATGATGGTCGTTTTATTTTGGGATCAAGTGATTCGTATCTCCCCGGTTTGCATGATGACATTGCATTGACGTGTCTTGCCCGGGCTTCCAAATCAGATTATGCTTCTCTGTCATGTCTAAATGTGAGGTTTCATATGCTAATCAAAAGTGGTTACTTGTATGAGTTGAGAAGACAGTTGGGGGTTGTGGAGCATTGGGTTTATATGGTTTGCGATCCTAGGGGATGGGAGGCATTCGACCCCTTCAAGAAGAAGTGGATGAGATTGCCTAAGATACCTTGTGATGACTGTTTCAACTGCGCGGATAAGGAGTCATTAGCAGTGGGGAGCGAGCTGCTAGTTTTTGGGCGTGAATTGTTTGATTTCGCCATTTGGAAGTATAGCTTGGCTTGTCGTGATTGGATCAAATGTGAAGGAATGAATCATCCTCGCTGTCTTTTTGCATCAGGCAGACTTGGCTCGATTGCTATTGTAGCCGGAGGAAGTGACAAGAATGGGAACATCTTGAGATCTGCAGAGCTTTATGATTCGTTAACAGGGAAATGGGAAATGCTACCGAGCATGCATTACCCCCGTAGATTGTGCTCTGGTTTTTTCATGGATGGTAAGTTTTTTGTGATTGGTGGGATGACAAGTCCTACAGATTCATTAACCTGTGTGGAGGAGTTTGATCTTAAGACAAGAAAGTGGAGGAAAATCGAGGGTATGTATCCTAATGTCAACCGTGCTGCTCATGCCCCTCCGCTTGTTGCAGTTGTTGACAACGAACTCTATGCTGTTGAATATGTAACAAACATGGTGAACAAGTATAACAAGGAAAATAACTCGTGGGATGCATTGGGAAGACTTCCCGTTAGGGCTGATTCCTCGAATGGTTGGGGTCTTGCATTCAAATCCTGCGGACAGGCACTCCTTGTTGTTGGAGGTCAAAAGGGCCCCGAAGGTGAAGCCATAGTGTTGAATACCTGGCATCCGAAGTCGGGGGTCAAGAATGGCACTCTAGACTGGGAAGTTCTTGGTGTGAAGGAGCATTCTGGTGTTTTTGTGTACAACTGTGCTGTCATGGGCTGCTGAAAGATACGAAACAGGTTTCTTCACTATGATCCCACGCCTTGTTGTTTCTCGTCGTTTTATTTCACTAAATCTGTTACTGTTTAAATAACCCTCTTCCCCGAGTGTTGACATGATCCCTCTTATGTTTTTGTACCATTTTGCATTTAGTTTTGTGTTGTCTCATCCTCTGAAATACCAAAATCATATCAAGTTTGTATGTAATTTTTCTTCTCGGACAAAGGAAAAAGGAAAAAAAGCTTCTCTCTTCAATATTTTTTCGGCTGTTGAAGCTGTGGTGGACAGTGATGATCGCCTGAATGCTCAAGTTTAGTGAATTTCTTTGCTGTGTAGTTACTTGAATGCAGAGAGTGCAGGGCTTCTTAGCCACCCTTCTTCTCCGTAGTGTTACCGACATTCGATCGATCAACGCCTGCCTGCCTGCCGTAATGTGTAACATTACAGATAGAATGACTGTATTCCCTATGAAGTATGATTGTATGACTCCTTTCTGTAGAATTATTACACTGAGTTGAGTTTCTTGTGTGGTATGAATTTGGAGCATGCAGCAAAGCAGTTGCTGATGAAACAATCAGAATAATATGCACAATTTAAATTTCTCTTCTAAATTTCTGGTGTTCTAACTGTTCCTTGTCAAGTCTGTGTATATACTACGATCGTGTGCGAATCAGAGAAAAATGATCTTCTGTAAGATGATTCATCGAAAAATTTTTAGGCATTTTTGATCGTTTAAGAGAGACATAGATCACTAAGTAAATAGCGCTCATTAAACATAGCAAACCATAACAGTTACATTACAATTCCTCCAGTAACCACAAGAGGAAAGTACAGACACATTCAACACGATACGAAAAAACTTGAAAACAGTCGAGATATCTGAAGAGAGATGGATGGATAGATGGATAGCTCTCCTCATTTTATTCAACACAACAACACAAACAAGACAGCAACTTCAGTAGGCTCCAACACTCAGTCTCCGAGCCACTGATGGACATAGACACCGCTCTTCCTGAGACTCGTGAAAAGGTTCGTGCAGTTCCCCACTGTCGACATGGAGTCTGCAGTGTCTTCACATCGCAGGAAGAGTTCATCAACGTGACATATTGCTCCAGTTTTAAACATCTCAACAAGGATGCTAAGCTCCACGGACTTTGCATTCATCATAAGGATAGCAAAGTCCCCATCGGATACTGTTTCCTCGAACCAGCTAATGAAGTCGAATTCTTCTTCATGCAAGGGTGCAACCAGATGCTCGTCAGAGCTCATCTCCGGAGCACTAGTATCTCCACCAAGAGCAGGATAATAGACGAAGCTGGTGCCAGGGTCCGTCACATAGGAGGATAGAACCGAGGTTTTATGATCAATAATGAATACTTCCATAGCTGCAAGGTGGCTGGACCTATAGAGCTTTGACATTTTCGAAACACTCTTCTTTGCAAACTCCCCTGCACCTATGTTGATGAAAACCAGTTTGTTCCTTGAGGAAATATTCATGAAGTTGGGTAGGTACGAGAGCCCTGGTTCTACTAGCCCGGAGTTTTTGTCTGTAAGGGGCTCGATATGCTTCATGAAGGGCTTATTCTTTGCAACTGAGGGACAATCGGCTGGAAGTTGGAACTGCTCAAAGGAAGCTCGAGTTTCGGGCCTCTTCTTGAATATGACCAGAGAGAAAGAATCAAAACCACATAGCTGAACAACATCGGAGCTCTTCAAGAATGATGCAACAGTAGCAGCCGATCTAACCAAGCCACCTGAGTAAAGCCTACGGCCTCCCACGAGCATAGCACCAGTCCCTCCCGGGCATAATACACGCTCAATCTCCAGCACTAGGAGAGCTGGAACTGAGACCCTATCAAGATCTCCAGAGAATGCAAAGTCGAAATGATTATCCTCAAAGTCGAGCTCGTACACAAATCTCCTCTTGAAAAGGGAGAAAAACGGGTGCTTGTCAACACCAAAGGCATCGGTCAATCCCAAACCACGCAATGCCACAACAGCTGAGGAAGATCCCTCCCCAACACACAATGCTCTTGCATTTGAATGCAACAACTTCTTCCCCATCAACTCCTCGAACACAGCTCTAATCAAATTTTCACTTTCTACGCAGGCTGTGGCAGAAGCCCCGAATAAGGGGAAGGTGAAACCCGATGCAGAATTCAACAAAGTAGTACGATTAAGGCTCTGGTTCGAGTTCACATTCAAAGGGCATTCATCAACATTCGACATAATTGGCTCGATTACACGAATCTCACGAGCCATTTGCATGAGAGAAATAACAATCAGTGCTAACACAAGCATAAAGGCCCTCAACAACACACGCCTCACAAACGGGCCGCGAATCAGTTGCCATTTCAAGAAATTCAAGTCCATTTTCTCAGAACCAAAGTCAATTCAGCCCAATTTCCCAAATCTTTCAGGCAATTCAAAGATGCAGATCAATAGTAGCAGCAGTCAACTCAAGATCCAAATTTTAAGGTTGTGGTAAATTCAAGAAAAAATAGCGAAATAAAACGCACAAAAACAGAGTCTTTAGCGAGTGCAAAACCTGGAGGAGGTGTGGTTTCCACCCACCATTAATACCATTGGCATTTGGAACCCTAACCAGACCCTTCTCGGAATCCTTTTCGCCACCGGCGCCAACCAATTCCCACCCATCTTGAACTCAATCTGCAACTCAATTCATCGTTGAGATCGAATTTACATAGTTATAGATGAAGATGCGCAGTCGAATTTTGGAATTTGGAGTGAAGTGTTGGAGATTTGGATCTAGAGAGAGAGAGAGTGTGTGTGTGTTGGAGTGGTGTGGCGAAGTAAATGATTCCAGATTATAAATGTGACGGTGTGTGTGTGTGTGTGTGTTTCGATGTTGTAAATGATGATTAGAGCTGATGTTAAGGCGATTAAAAAATGTTCGACTGTACGACGCTTCTTTAATCTTAAAAATGTTGTCGGTTGGTGCCGCGTGGCAGCTTTCTAACTACATAAAAAAAAGTTTTTTTTTTTTTTTTTTGGTGTGGAAGAAAAGGGGTAGCAACCGATCTTAAATGAGAGCCGTCTCTCCCTTTTATATAAGACATCTGTTGTTATATTGGCCCAACCTATTTATTTGTTCTGGGCCTTGTCTCCTGGCCCATTACCCTGGCGGCCCTGCTCACTTACTCGGCCCATTTGAAGTTGCCCTAACTCTATTAGTATTAGCTAAACCTAATACCATTAGTGACACTCTAATTCTGCGCCGCTCTCACTCACTCTCTCTCTTAGCAAACCCTAGATTTGAGCTTTGTGCTTGATCGTGTTCTCTCTCCCATCTCCGGCTACTTCCTCCGGGAACCCTGTATCTCTGTGATACTGTAGCCTTGCCGGAGTGTCAGAGGTTGAGTGACGAGGGGCTTGCCGAGTTTGTCAGAGGGGCTGCCGGTTTTGGGTCCATCTCCTATCACCTCTGTGGTGATCCTTGTGTAGCTCTGTGCATCTCTGTCTTCTTGTGAGGAGCTCCGGTAACTTGTGGGTTACCTGAGCCAAATCGTCCTCCCCTTCTCCCTGTATCTGTCTTGCAGAAGGTTGCTTGATCGGTTGTGTTGCCTGAGCAACGTGTGGTGTCGGCCGCGCCCGGTGAAGTCAGTGGAAGTGAACCTCTCGACGGCTATTGATACCCAACAGTGGTATCAGAGCCACTGGGTCTCCGTCGAAGGCACCCACTGACCACCGCACCGTCACCATCCCTCCGCCCTAGTGGCTGAGCCATTCCCCGGCTCTAGGAGTCCCCGAAAAGGTAAGTCGGACACCCTCCCTAGGGTTTCCGCTCAAGTAAAGCGGCTGAGACCTCTCTGTTTTTCAATACCTAGAACTTGCCCCTTTGAAAAGGGCAGTAGGCTTGGGATTTCTTGCTGGTATAGTTGTCCTAAGGCCTTTTGTGTCTCTGTGGCTTCTTTTCATTGGGTATCTCCTCTGATCCTTGGCTTCTTCCGCTTATACTCTCTGCTTCTGCTTTATCTGTGCCTGCCTTGTGCTTTGCCTGCCTTTTCTGCCCGTGTCTGTGTGATTCGCCCCTCCCCATTGGTTAAAGGCCCTGAGTGAACCCCTGCACAGCAGATAAATCTGCCCCGTGAACTGGGCTCTCCTCAGCTTGCCTCGTGCTGAGTGCTTGAGTGCTTGCTTGGTTTCCCGCCTGTAAAAAGGCTCTTATTTATCCTCCTTGCGCGTGTGTCCCTGAATCTTGTTGTTCTTTGTGTTCACAATGAGTTCCAACATGCATAATCCCCCTTTTGATGGAAAATCTGACTTTCAAATTTGGAAAAAGAAAATGGAGTGTGTTTTAGTTCATCTTAACACTGACCAAGCCATTGAGATTGGTTGTCCCAGTGAAGTCACTGATAAGGACAGAATAAAAATGAACAAAAATGTTGTAGCTTCCATCTTGTTAAACCTAACTGACTCTGTGCTCAGAAAGGTTGTTCACTTAAATTGTGCTAAAGAAATATGGGAAAAATTGCATGAGTTATATGCTGAAAGAAATATAACTGATTTGATTCACCTGCAAGGAAAATTTTTTAGTTTCAAAATTGATCCCTCTAAAGATATGGATTTAAATTTGGATGAATTTAATAAACTCATTCAAGACATGAAAATTGCTGGTGATAAGCACATTGATGATTACACTGCTTCTGTGCTTCTAAATGCAATTCCAGATAGTTATAATGATGTGAAATCTGCCTTAAAGTATGGCAGGGATGCTATAACCTATGATATAATCTGTACTGCTTTGAAAGCTAAAGGGAAAGACATGAAATATGGTAGTAGTAGTTCTGGTGGGGAAATTCACCATGTTAGGGAGAGAACTCCTACAAAACATGGTGAAAATGACAGAAAAACCAAGGCTAGATCTAAAAGTAGGTCTAATAAACAATACATGAAAGGTAAAATCTGCTATAACTGCCAAGAATCTGGGCATTTTGCCAAAACTTGCACCAACCCTAAAAAGAAAAGGGAAAAACAAGGAACTAATGATAACAGAACTGATCATGCCAACTCTGTACTATGTCCTTCTGATAATTATGATTCTGATGTATACATGGTCTCATTTGATGTTGATATAAACTCTGTGGCTAATCAGTGTGATGAAGGAGAATGGCTCCTTGATTCTGGGTGTTCCTATCACATTTCTCCTTTCAGTCAACTGTTTTCTTCCATCTCCCTTGTCCAAAATTCTTTTGTAAAACTTGCTGATGGGAGAAAACTGAAGGTTGTGGATGTTGGCAATATATGCCTGAAATTTTCTTGTGGTTCCATTTTGACTTTGTCAAATGTGAGATTTGTGCCTGAATTGAGTTTTAATTTAATGTCATGCACTGCCCTTGAAGACTCTGGTCTAGAAGGAAAGTGGGGTGGTGGTGCCATGAAAATTTTGAAAGGGAACTTTGTTTTGTTCAAAGCCCTCAGAAAAAATAATTTGTATTTTGTTTCTGCTACTGTTGATGCTTCTGTGAGTTCAGTTTCTTCTGATGTTACTGGTTTGTGGCATGCTAGGTTAGGACACTTGAGTAACAAGGGTCTTGAATGCTTGTCTAAATCTGGAGTCTTTGGAAAAGATGCTGTCTCTCAGCTTCCCTTCTGTGATACTTGTGTGCTTGGTAAGCAGCACAAAGTTAGCTTCTCTGTTAATCCTACTCCTAATATGCCTAAATCTGCTGATGTGCTTGAATATCTTCATGCTGATGTGTGGGGACCTTCCAAGGATCCCACACATGGTGGAAATGTGTACTTTCTTTCTATTATTGATGATTTTTCTAGAAAGGTGGGGGTCTTTCTCATGAAAAACAAATCTGATGTGTTTGATAAGTTTAAAAATTTTAAAACTTGTGTTGAAAATCAAACTGGAAAGAAAATAAAAACCCTAAGAACTGATAATGGCCTGGAATTTTGTAACTCTGCTATGGACTCTCTTTGTGTTGAATCTGGTATTAAAAGACACAAGTCTGTGCCTTATTCTCCTCAGCAAAATGGAGTTGCTGAGAGGATGAATAGAACCTTGCTTGACAAGGTTAGATGTTTGCTTACTTCTTCTGGCCTTGGAAAAAAGTTCTGGGGTGAAGCTGTCTTAACAGCAGCCTATTTGGTAAATAGGTCACCCTCTGTCCCTTTGCTTGGTAAATGCCCTGAGTCTATTTTTTCAAATAAACCTGTTGACTTGTCTAACCTAAAGGTGTTTGGTTGTGCTGCTTTTGTGCATGTCAAAGGTGACAAGTTAGAGCCTAGATCCAAGAAGTGTATCTTCTTGGGTTACCCAGATGGGGTAAAAGGCTATAGACTGTGGGACAGATCTGTCCCTGGGTTCAAAGCCATTACCAGCAGAGATGTTGTGTTTAATGAATGTGATTTTCCTTGCTTATCTGCTCCTTTGTCTGGTTCTGAATCTCCTCTTGATACTACTTCAATTAAGGTGGAGCCCTTGCCTAGGACTGATGAAACCTTACCTGTTGAGCATAATGAAGAACACAATAATTCTCCTAATGAAGAAGTTGATAATAATGAGTCTGAAGACTTGCATGATTACCAACTGGTTAGGGATAGAGCTAGGAGGAATGTGAGAACGCCTCATAGGTTTGATGATTATGAAATGTCCTTTCTTGCTTTTAATGTGTTTAATTGCCTGGAAGATGATGAACCTCTAACCTACAAAGAAGCTTTGAAGTCTACTGATTCTGAAAAATGGTTGAATGCAATGAAATGTGAAATGAAGTCCTTGCATGATAATAAAACCTGGATACTTGTTAAAAGACCTGCTAATACCTCTGTGGTTGAGTGCAAATGGCTTTTTAAACTTAAAAAGGAATCTGAATCTGTTAGATACAAAGCTAGGCTAGTGGCTAAGGGTTTTACTCAAAAAGAGGGGATAGATTACAATGAAATCTTTGCCCCTGTTGTCAAATTCACCACAGTTAGAATAATGCTTGCTTTAGTTGCTCAGTTTGACTGGGAATTAAAACAAATGGATGTTACAACTGCTTTTTTGCATGGTGATTTGGATAACAATATCTATATGAGACAGCCTGAAGGCTTTGTTGATTCTGACAATCCAGAGCATGTTTGTTTGCTTAGAAAAGCTCTTTATGGGCTGAAACAATCTCCTAGGCAATGGAATATTAAATTTGACCAATGCATGCAGTCTCTTGATTTCAAGAAATCTGATTTTGATCACTGCTTGTACTACAAATGTGACAATAATATTCCCATGTTTCTGCTCCTATATGTTGATGATATGTTGCTGATTAGTCTTAAACTTGAGTCAATTAAGCATGTTCAAAATAAACTTTGTGAGAATTTTGACATGAAAGATTTAGGAGATGCAAAGAAGATTCTTGGCATGCATATCATTAGAAATAGGAAGTCCTCCACTCTGGTCTTGAATCAATCTGATTATGTTAAAAAGGTTTTGAGTAAATTCTCCATGAACAATGCTAAACCTGTGAATGTACCTCTTGCTGTTCATTTCAACTTGAGTAAAAGCATGTGCCCCTCATCTGAGTCTGAAATTGATGAAATGAAATGTGTGCCCTATGCTAATGCAATTGGATCAGTTATGTATCTCATGATTAGTACTAGGCCTGATATTGCTTACTCTGTTAGTTGTCTTAGTAGGTACATGTCTAACCCAGGAAAACCTCACTGGGAAGCCTTAAAATGGCTTCTCAGGTATGTAAAATCCACTGAAAAATGTGGTCTGACTTTTTCTAAGTCAGCTGATGGTTTGAAACTTACTAGTTATGTGGATTCTAATTATGCCAATGACAGGGATAATAGAAAGTCCACAACCTCTTATGTGTTTACTTTGTGTGGTGGCTGCATTAGTTGGAAATCTCAACTCCAACACATTGTTGCTCTGTCTACTACTGAATCTGAGTATGTGGCTGCAACTGAAGCCTTTAAGGAAGCTATCTGGTTGAATGGTTTACTTTCTGAAATTGGTTTTTTGGATAAACCTCCCATTGTTTTTTCTGATAGTCAATCTGCCATACAATTATGCAAAAACCCTGTCTTCCATGATAGAACTAAACACATCGATGTTAGATTTCATTTCATTCGTGACATTGTTGAAAAAGGTGAAATTTTACTTGACAAGATCCATACAGATTACAACCCAGCTGATATGGGTACCAAATGCCTTCCAGTTGAAAAGCTAAGGCTGTGCATGAAAATTCTTAAGTTTGATCTTGGTTGAATTTCATCTTTTGCTGTAATTGTTATGTTCCCTCCTGTTTTTCTCTGTGATTCTCAGGTTAAGTTGGGTTGGCCTATGTGGCCTGGATATGCTCTGTGCTCTCCTCCCCAGCTTCTTCTCTGTCTTTGTGATTTAGAAGAAGTAAAAAGAAATGGCAATGATGATACCTCTCGGACTCCTCTGATGACTGTTGATGCACTTGGGCCAAAGGTGGAGATTGTTGTTATATTGGCCCAACCTATTTATTTGTTCTGGGCCTTGTCTCCTGGCCCATTACCCTGGCGGCCCTGCTCACTTACTCGGCCCATTTGAAGTTGCCCTAACTAGGGGTGGGGAAAAATACCGAAATATCGAAATACCGCACTTATCGTACCGAAAAAATATCGAAAATATCGAATTTTCGGTATACCGCAATTTTCGATACGGTATGATACCGTATCGATAATTTTCAGTACGGTATCGATATGAAATTTGAAAATTTTCGGTATACCGCGGTATACCAAATTTTCGGTATACTGCGGTATTCGGTATATACCAATATTTTCGATATATACCGGTATTCGGTATACCGAATTTTTCGGTATATACCGATAGTTCGGTATATACCGGTATGTCTGTACATCGGTATATATCAATATTTCGGTATATATCGGTATTTTGGTGTATCGGTACGGTATGTGAAATTCGGTATTTTCGGTATACCTTAAAATTTCGATATTTTCGATATACCGTGAAAGTTCGGTATGTTCGGTATACTGTGTAATATCGGTACGGTACGGTATATCGAAAAAATCGGTACGATATCAATATCTATTACGGCGTATACCGAAACTTCGGTATACCGAAGTTCGGTATACCGAAAGTTTCGGTACGAGAACGGTATGGGATTTTTCGATATCGAAATTTCGGTACGGTATACGGTACGGCGTAAAATTTTCGGTATGCCGTACCGACCCACCCCTAGCCCTAACTCTATTAGTATTAGCTAAACCTAATACCATTAGTGACACTCTAATTCTGCACCGCTCTCACTCACTCTCTCTCTTAGCAAACCCTAGATCTGAGCTTTGTGCTTGATCGTGTTCTCTCTCCCATCTCCGGCTACTTCCTCCGGGAACCCTGTATCTCTGTGATACTGTAGCCTTGCCGGAGTGTCAGAGGTTGAGTGACGAGGGGCTTGCCGAGTTTGTCAGAGGGGCTGCCGGTTTTGGGTCCATCTCCTATCACCTCTGTGGTGATCCTTGTGTAGCTCTGTGCATCTCTGTCTTCTTGTGAGGAGCTCCGGTAACTTGTGGGTTACCTGAGCCAAATCGTCCTCCCCTTCTCCCTGTATCTGTCTTGCAGAAGGTTGCTTGATCGGTTGTGTTGCCTGAGCAACGTGTGGTGTCGGCCGCGCCCGGTGAAGTCAGTGGAAGTGAACCTCTCGACGGCTATTGATACCCAACAACATCCATTTGAGTACTCGATGGAATTTTTTTTAGGAGAATTTATTGTGTAGATAAAGTTTATTGATGCGTAATAATTCGGAAACCCACATTGTATAAACTATAAAGTCATGTGTGGTGAAAGAAAATTATTTTATTAGAATACAAAGTTCGTTTTAGTTGTTAAAAAATAAAAAAAAATATAAATTTATTTGCTTCATTTTAGTTACTAGTGAATTTGTCGTTATGAAGATTAGGGATATATTTAGGCAATGTTTGGTAGCCTGGATAAAGACATATTAGTATAGGTATCCAGCAAGAACCGTGTGTTTGGTAGCCATTATTTGTTCACGCGAGGCCCGGTCTTAACGCGAGGCCCGGGGTGTAATTTACTGATTCGGCTGGATAATGTATCCGACGCCCCCCCTCGAATACAGTTTCTGGCGTAGCAATCTTAGTATATATGTCTTTATCTAGGCTACCAAACATTGCCTAAACTAATTTACTCATTCCAGAACTTAGTCTACCAAATAAAATAATGTACCAAACACATGTGTGAAACAATCTTAGTATATTTATCTTAATAATCAAACACACAATTAAAATAGCTAATATGCAATTATCTTTCAAAGCAATTCAGATTTTATTAATGTGAATATATCCGTACCAGTATACCAAACATTGCCTTAGCTTATGAGGAATTTCATGAAATTAGCCTCCCTATCAAACGAATTTGATTATTCGATTCTATTAGTGCATATTAATTTGTGCTCTTTTTTTTTTTTGAGAAAATTAATTTGTGCTATTAAAAAGACTCTTTGGGCTTATTTGCGGTATTTTTTAATTGGGCCTAATACGAGATCCGAGAACCATCATAAGACTTTCAGCTTAAATAATCTGTTGTCAGAGATTTAATAAAACTAAAAACAAGTAACGTGTAACTTAATTTCTGAAGTGGAGTAATACAAGTTAATAGTAACCCTAATACCAGGAAATTATTGCATGGGATACAATATTTATTTAATGCCTTAGATCTGCATGATTCTGCAGACGGAAGTTCAAAATTATTTGATTATTTAGTTTGATAATTCTCAAGAAAACCTCTACTAATTGAATGCATGTCCTAAACAATTACTAGTAATAGTTAAAATATCCCGACCTATATTTTCGTCTCGTAACTTTGAACACATAATGTGTAAGTTGTAAAGTAACAATCATAATTGACATTGAGAGTTCCTAGAATATTGCTCGATCCGAACAGAGTTGTGGGTGTTCAATTGAAAGGCTCCAATTATTGAAATATTAATTAATGGATAGATTTCTTCCCCTGTTTACCTAACTCCTAATTGCAAAGCTTAAAAAGTGGTAATACCTTCCCCTAGGTGGGAACTAGGAACCAATCATAACCCGTGTTTGACTCAATCTGGACGGTCCAGATTAAATCAGATTTAAGTGGATGAGCGGTGGCATTCCTGTAATTTTCGGCAACTTTATGGACGGAGGGGTAATATAGTAATTTAATAATTCTTCCCTTTTGTTCTGAGGCTAAAATGAGAATCGCATGATGCTAAAATGATCGAAGTATGATGCTAAAATTGATGTGACATTTTTCACTAGGGTTCACCGTTCCCAATTAGAGTTTATTACGTTCCGGTTAGGGCTCTGATCCCAACTAGTAATTATGAGATTCCCATTAGGATTCACTGTCCCCAAATAGGATGTATTGCATCTCATTTCAATGAAATAATCGTTCCATTTTTGTTTATCAACGCATGCTAAAATGAGAAATGCATGAGGCTAAAATGAGCGAAGTCGGATGCTAAAATTGAATCTGGAAAATTTCTGAGTTCAGTTCCGATTTTTCCCTTAATGAGACGCGCAAATTGAAGATTTTCGCGATAATTACAAAAATGCCACCGAAAATCTGGATGGATCTGGGGCGTTGATTTTACAGGATGGACGGATGGGATCGGTTCCCGATTCTCACCTAGCGACTGATTCTCACCAGATCCCATCCCTATATATATATATATATATATATTTTCCCTTTGTTGTTGTTGGAATGCAGGTGAGATCACTCACGCTGCCCTCTAGATTGGTAGGTTGTTATTACTCTCTCTAAATTCGGACACATTTCACTTACTAATATTAAAAGGCCAAAAAACATTTGTAACTTTCACAAAATACTCCAATTTAACTGCGCCGAGAGCCTCAATATTTCTTTCTTTCTTTCTTTTTTTTTTGAGAAAAATTGAGGTAGTAAGTAATTAACCTCATCCCCTAAGGAGGTGTAAAATAGAGGGTAAAATTGTTCTATTTTTTTAAAGCAGGGGTATCATTATAATTAACTTGCAAATGTTGGAGTATAATATGATATAAACCCTCGCAGATGGTCTAATCATAGAATGAGTGCAGTTACATCACGAAGTCAGATCTTACAAATGTTTTTAAGATCGGATCTATCAGATCAAGTTTAATTATTTTAGTGCAAATTATTTGTCATGGTTTATAATTTGTACAAATGAAATTTACCAAATAACACCATCATTAGTGATTTTGTATCTTGTCAAAAGAAGAGCCTAGTAGTGAAGAAGTGTTATCTTGAGATCAAATATCCAAAGTTCAAATCTCTTGTCACATCTGATTTTCTAGGTTACCGTCGATATTAAAAAAAAAAAAAAAAACACTTTCTCCTGCTCATTTCACACGATTGGTATGAGTTGTAAGTGAGTGGGGTGGGGTTGGGGGGGGGGGGGTGTTATTTGATAACGTTGAAATTCAACCAAGAAGATCCATGAATTATAAAAATTGAGACCGGTACCACGTAGGCTTCTTTGGGAAGTGGGAAGTTGGAACCTACCTCCATAATTAAAATTGGCAATTTGAAAACGTATTATAATTGATAAACTAGTGGAATGGATTGATTAACTAATAATTTAATTGAGGCCCCATTAGCATCTCTCTACAATCTTAATAATACATATTATTGCTAACGCCATGCCCTTGTGTGAGAGCTTTTAATGTCGTAAAATCACTTTTTAGTTTGTCCTTAACTCCTTATTATCTCCTTCTCTCTCTCTCTCTCTCTAAAAAAAAAAAAAAAAAAAAAAAAAACTCATTATCATCTCCTAATTCCTATACATAGAAGGCTAAGTGTACATATCGTTTTCTAGTAGCAATTAATGAGATGAATCAGGTATGATGTTTAATTGAATTTTGAGTGATCTCTATCATAATTTTTTTTTTAAAATCGTTTCGCAAGAATGCGGCTATTATCCTATTATAGCATCCCACAAAAGCAAGTAATAAATATTGATTTGAAAAAAATAAGTGAATTATATATATTGTTTGAACTGAAATAACACATTGGATTTCAACTGAATACCCCGTCAATTTTGGGCCTTTAGTTTGAATACAGAATCCAATCAAAATTGGATTTCAATTTTGCATATATTCACATAATTAAAAGCTATTTTCATACTCTTTTTTTTACTCTCTCTTCATACAAAATCATACATAAATTTGTTTTAAAAAATCATATAAAAAACATCATTTTAATTAATAATCCATATATACATGGTTCGACTTCGACCAACTATTATTTGGACTGCATAATTGCCTTTTATTTTTCCATTATTCGAAGCTACAATTCACTCAGACATTTATGTTGAGGCAGCGAAAATAAATAAATAAATAAAATAAACTTCTTAGACCTTCCAAGAAAAAAAAATTGAAAATTTTGAATGGGACTTGCGCTTAGTAACAGATGCTCAACAAGTGGGAAGTGGGGAGCAATAACACTTTTTTCTCCAATATCTTGAAGGGGAAAAAAGGAAAAAAAAAAAAGAAAAAAGAAAAAGCAAAGGTCCAAATCAGACATTAAACAAAACGTAATATTACTGTATTAATTACATATTTTAACCTACAAAAATTGAATTTAGATTCCGAAAACAACTTTGCATATAATAATATAGTTGGAAGATTCTACTGTATAAAACAAGTCAGAAAAATCCTCCTCCATCTAAAACCCTTATCTCAGAATCTTGTCTGATGATGACTTCTTCTTTGCTAAAGAAAAAAAAAAATCCTACAAATTGACTGATGTTGAGCATACGACGATGATGTGGTCAAGTTGGGTCGAGCTTAAATACGTACGATAATATATATTTAAATGTATTTGAACTTTAAATATATATTTGATCTTATATATATATATATATTGATAATTATGTTTAATGCATCAAAGATGATATCAAGATTTTGATAATCAATCTTGAGCAAGGTATTTGGGACAAGATAATTTATAATTGGCTGGCACAATGAAATGTAATTAGCTCAAAAAAGTAAAAGATGGGGGAAAATAATAATGGTATTTGTTGATTTAATGTTGGATTAAGTAGAAACGAGTTTTATAATTTGTTATTTAGAAGGTGCGTAATAAAAATCTAGTACGTACGTTAAATCAGTCTATTTTAATTTTAATTTTTTTTTCTTACTTATGTTATAAAGAAAATAAGATTAGAGGAGGATTTTGTAATTTTAGCAAAAGCAAATGGTGCCATTCTGTCTTGTCCAAAGTTTCGATAAAACGTGGGATGTTGGTTCCTTACATTCACTACAAATCATCAAGTGATGGTTGAATTTATTTAACGCATTGCCTTTTATAATATATATTAAGAATCTATAGCTATTTTATTTGCATAAATAGTAAATGAACTAATCATTTATTTAGTGGATGATTTTCAATTGATCGGTATATTTGAATGTCCACAAAGAGTGGAGGATAGCTCGTGTTTCATTTTAATTGATATTTTAGAATTTTTAACTTATTTCAAAATAATTTATTAAATATTCTTAATATGATTTGATATGGAGAGAGACAGAGAGAGTACTTATAATAATAACTTACATCTTAATTTTGTGAAAAATTCTAAACATCAATTAAAATGAAGCATAGGGAGTATTACTCTAATTAATCCCAAAAATGTACTTGCACTCCCATTTTCACACACACGAGTGAACTATTTTTAATGTACTTGAAAAAAAAAATACATAATTTTTTTTGTTGAGGGAATAAAATTTTCTTAATATACTCTTATTTATTGATATGAAAGAAAAAAAAATATTTGATTTTAAAGAAAATTAAATGTGGGTTATTAAGGAAAGTGAAAATTTAATACACATCTAATAAATAAAGTGAACTATAAGTTGTGACGGATATAAACAGAATAAGAAACTATATTTTATCTTTAAATGAATGTGCTCATTTTTTTTAAATCACACACCCGACATGCGGTATCGAGGAGATTTGAATCTGTAACCTTTGATCTCCAAACATCACTTCACCACTTTAAATGAATGAATCCTTAATATACTAATTAACCTGCGTTTTTTCCTAAAATAAAAAAATTATTTATTAAATAAATAATCCAAAAACCAATTATTTGTTAAATAAATAGTCTAAAAACCCTCAGTTGCATGGTTTGATTGATAAATTCATCAAATTAACATTTATATCTAATAGGCTCGAGGCAATAAATATTTATTTTTTATATATGGTATTCTTATTATAGGCGCACGTGGCTGTGATATTTATTAACTAATTATAGACTTCTTTTTATTAAAAAAATTATGATCATCAATTCTTAGTTCGACTAAACTGTAATTAATTTAATTAATCAAACACAAACAAAAAGGGACATCCACAAACCATAAAATGAATTAATTCGATCTGTGAATTACATATCTTTACGTTAGTACAATATTGTTTATTTGTAGGTTAGACAATTTTGGTACTGATCATGACATGTTCAAAAATCAAAACAACTAGGATTCTTGATCACTTATATAGAGAGAGAGAAATGATCAAATGAGAACCCTTTCCTCAGGTGGAAATTAGGAACCAATTATAACCCTTGTTTGACTCAATCTGGACGGTCCAGATTAAATCAGATTTAAGTGGATGGACGGTGTCATTCCTGTAATTTTCGGTAACTTTGTGGACGGAGGGGTAATATAGTAATTTAATAGTTCTTCCCTTTTGTTCTGAGATTAAAATGAAAATCGCATGAGGCTAAAATGAGAATCACATGATGCTAAAATGATCTAAGTAGGAGGCTAAAATTGATGTGACATTTTCCACTAGGGTTCATCGTTCCCAATTAGGGTTTATTACGTTCCGATTAGGGCTCTGATCCCAACTAGTAATTATGAGATTCCCATTAGGGTTCACTGTCCCCAAATAGGGTGTATTGCATTTCATTCCAATGAAATCATCGTTCCATTTTTGTTTATCAACACATGCTAAAATGAGAAATGCATGAGGCTAAAATGAGCGAAGTCGGATGCTAAAATTGAATCTGGGTAATTTCTGAGTTCAGTTCCGATTTTGTCCTTAATGAGACGCGCGAATTGAAGACTTTCGTTTTAATTACACAATTGCCACCGAAAAATCTGGATTGATCTGGACCGTCTAGATTGTGAAATTGAGGGATAGAATTAGTTCCTAGTTCCCACCTGGTGACTGGTTCTCACCAGATCTCATCCATATATATATATATATATATATATATATATATGTATAGGATATGGATCATATGAGAACAAATGGTTGGTGTGAGAAATGAGAACACATCTCACACCATCCAATTTAATGATCCAATGGTTGAGATTTAAGGTGGCAATTTCGTAAATAATAAGGCAAAAAATAAGGAAGGAGGGCTATTTTCGTCCAAATCCATTAAAATTGATGATGTCAGCAATTTAAAAAAAATTCTTAAAAACTTTAATCGACCATAACTTCCTCGTTTTTAATCCAATGCACACAAAAAATATATCAAATTAAAGCTCTCTTCATGCTCTTTCATTTAAGATGTCGAAAGGCTATGTTTAGATGAAAAAATACGAACGAAAAATAAAAAAGAAATTTTTTTACGCGTGCCCAGGTTGTAAATGCTTTCGTTAGCATATAATAATTCTTCGTCAGCATTATGATAACATATGAACGTATGCTAATGAAGCATTTGTCATATGCTAACATAATATATTCAATGTGCTAACAAAGAATTATCATAATGCTAACATAGTATAAATTTATTAGGGTTTACTAAATCTCAATTATGGTTTATTTAATCTCGATTATGGTTTATTCCATCTAATTATCATTATTCTTTTGAAATTTAATTTTTTGTTTATAGTTCTTAATTGATTATTATGGTTTATCCTATCCAATTATAATTTATAACGTATGTTGATAGAGTATTGACATATGCTAACATAGTGTATTCGCAATGCTGACGAACCAAAACTATAATGCTAATGTAGTACAAATATATTATTATTATGATTTCTTTCAACTCATTTGGGGTTTACCACATCCAATCAATGTTTATTTCATCTAATTAGGTTTATTTCATCCAATTATGATTTTTTCCATTTAATTAGGGTTTATTAAATCGAATTAGGTTTATAATTAATTTTTAGAATATTTTTTTCGCCAACAATATTTGAAAACTTTAATTAGCATAACTATAATGCTTCGTTAGCATTATGATAATACTTCGTTAGCATAACGATCTGTTATCAAATCCTTCGCGATTTTTATAAGAATTACCAAATTATAGTAATACCTCCGCGCGAAAAACTTTTCAGATATTACAAAATTGCCACCGCCTTTTTCATCAAATCTGGACCTTTGATTTTTGATGGATGTGTGGTGTGAGATGTGTTCTCATTTCTCACACAAAGGGGGTTATTTTTATATAACCTCACCCCTATATATATATATATATATATATATATATATATATATATATATATATATATATATATATCGATAGAGTTATATACAGTAGAATATCACCATGATGATCTGATTTAGACATGATAATTATCATCTTTTCCCCCAACAATTGAGAAAAATAATATATATATTCTACTCATTTTGCTTTCTAATCCTTACTCTAAAGATCAATGATGTAAATTGAGTGGTAATCAAAAGTAGGCCATCTCAAATCAACTTGTGCCATCCACTTTTTACTCTTAAGTTAGCTCCATTGTTGGGAGGCAACCTACTCTCTCTCTCTCTCTCTCTCTCTCTCTCTCTCTCTCTCTCTCTCTCTCTCTCTCATGAGATGTTAATTAATTACCTTTCTAGCTGGTCTTAATTTCAAGGTATATTAGGTCTGCTACATGTGTAGTTGTTGATTCGGTCCACACGTTTGGACCAGTTCAACACCAAATATCAACATTTTTAGGGTTGTTTTTCCTTCTCATTTTTGGCCTTCTTTGGGGTGGGGTGGGGTGGGGTGGGGGGGGGGGAGACATGGTGCAGATACCGTTTTATCTAATTATTATTAAGATGAAATCGATGTTAAAAAAAATTCACTAATTAGTCATGCCAACTATCATATGTAATGGGGGGCATGGTACAAATATCTATCTTTTTATGGTAATCGTTAAAATAAAATCGATGATAAAAAAAAATCACTAATTAGTCATGCCAACTATCATACGTAATTGATGATCATAAATAATAAACACTAAATTAGTTATAAATTAAACTATCGAGTAAATTACACTTTTGATCTCGTAAGAATAGGGTCCAAACATTTTTAGTCCCGAAATGTACAATTTTGGTCCCAAGTTAATTTTTTCGACACTTTTGATCCCACGATTTATATTTTAACACTTTTGATTAAAAAAACTAACGGATTATACTTAAACATCTGTTAAGTACCTATTTTGGAACCAAATCAGTATCTATTCTGTTGATCTTGGTTGCACCGTCTAATTAAGGGTGAAAAATAGAAGGAATGTAGTGAAAATTGCAAATAGGTGCCGTTTTGACTCCAAAATAAGTACTTAATGAATGTTAAAAATATAGTACGCTAGTTTTTTAGATCAAAAGTGTTGAAACATAAACAGTGAGACCAAAATTGTCGAAAAAATTAACTTGGAATCAAAACCGTAAATTTTGAGACTAAAAGTGTTTAGTCTCTATTTTTACGGGATAAAAAAATGTAATTTGCTCTTAAACTATCAATACACACACTCATTACATCATTCCAATTTAAGTAACAAGATTGGTGTAATGGTGTTACCAATGCAACACCATCTTGAGGGGCATATTATATATAAAATGGGGTGGTTATAATACAAACTAATTATAGTGTAAGAATTAGGAATCCATTTTACACCATACAATTCTTAAAAATCTAAGGCCTAGATTTGTTTAAAATGAGTGATGACAATTCTGTAATATTTGATAAGTTTTCTAGGTGGGAGTATTAACGTAATTCGGTAATATTTATAAAAAGGCGGTATCGTCATGCTAACGAAACATTACTATCATGCTAATGAAATATTATCATAATGCTAATAAAATTTTTCTCATATTGTTAACGAAAAATTAAATTCTAAGAAGTAATTATAAATCCTAATTTGATGGAATAAATCATAATTCAGATGTAATAAACTCCAATGATCTAAAAAATAGAATTACATTCTAAAAAATAATTATAAACCCTAATTGGATGAATAAATCATAATAGCAAAATAAATATACAATGCTAGAATATGATATTGTTTTATCAGCACTGCGGATAAACTATGTTATCATATGATAATTTATCATTATCATAAGGTATAAACCTAAATGGATGAAGAAAACCTTAATTAATATATTCTAATTTGATGAAATAAGCAATATATGATAATCAATTAGTAACTAAAATATAAAAATT
The DNA here is from genome assembly GCA_026008535.1 of Perilla frutescens. Classification (NCBI taxonomy): domain Eukaryota; kingdom Viridiplantae; phylum Streptophyta; class Magnoliopsida; order Lamiales; family Lamiaceae; genus Perilla; species Perilla frutescens. Next base: position 3,047,063 of record BRKX01000012.1, on the reverse strand, counting down.
AAAAAAATAATAATTATAAGTCCTAATTGAAAGGTAATAATCATCGTAACAATTAATATAAGTACATGTACTAGGTTAACATTATGATAATACATTGTTAGCACAATGAATACTGCTTTATTAGCATATAACAAATGCTTCGTTAGCATATATTATATAATGGTGGCGAACCATTATTAAAAGCTAACGAAGATATTTTTGTGTTGAACACGAGTAAAAAATGTATATTTTGTATTTTTCGTCTATATTATTTGCACAAACATATTCATGACTGATCTTAAATTAAAGAACATGAAAAAAACTTTAATTTAATATATTATTTGCGTTAATTCGATTAGAGATGAGTGAGATATGATTGTTTAAAAAATTTAAGATTTTTTTTTAAAAGTGATGGCATCCGCTTTTTTATAAGGATCGGACAACTATACCACTGTCTCCTTCTTTTTTGCCTTAACTTTGATATTAGATCATCTAGTTAGATAGTGTAAGATGAGTTCCTAATTTCTACACTAGGAGAAGGTGTATTTTTGATCCACTCCTTTTATATATATATATATAGGGGTGTATATATATATATAGTGGTGAGTTCAAATAGGAACCAATCCCCCGTGAGAACCTAGGAACCAATCAAATTCAAGGATTTTGATGACATGACGGATAAAAAGGCGGTGACATAGTTATAAATATGTAAAATTCGAAATATAAGGGGTAATTACATATTTTTTTTTTATAAAGTGATATCATCTTTTAAAAAATTCTTAAAAATTTTAAATAATTCTAACTTACTCATTTTTTATCCAATTTACTCAAAAAATATATCAAATTAAAGATTTTTTCATGCTCTTTCATTTAAGATCCATAGTGCATATGTTTATTTGAGCAAAAATTAATGAAAAATATAAAAAACTTTTTTTAATGTATATTCAACTCGTAACTGTCAGATATTGCTAATATGATATCATAATATTGCTCATATCTTTGTTTATGTCGCTAACATGAAATTTTTTATGCACGACTTTGAATCTTAAGTTATTTTCATGAGAAAATAGTTAAAGTTTGAGCTATATATAGTTAAGTTCATAAACAATTATAACTTTATCAATGCTTAATATTATTTTGAAAAATTGTGATATTTGAGAATTTAAGTCATACTAGCATATCATTATTCACATATTAGCAGTCACATATTAGCAGTGGGTATATTTCTAACATATTAGCAGTATGCATGAATGGTGTTACACATGTTACACAATATTATTTTAAATGTGGTCCAATATTATATGTGTGGTGTTTAATACGTGTCAATTTAATATTATGATCTCGTCAAGTTAGCAATATAAGTCTACCTCATGTTAGCAACAGAATCTCTTGATGTTAGCAATATAAATATATCATGTTAGTATATTAATACAACACCAGAAAAAGACAACGGTTTTAAAGTGTTGTCTATTTAATTCCGGGAATTGGGCTCAAAATCCGAAAAAACATAACCTAATTTCTAAATTACAAAAATAATCTCACTTTCATTAAGTTCTCAAATATTACAAGTTTGTCACCTTACTTTGACTAAAACTTTGACTAAATTATGGTTATTAGATCTAATCAAATCTAATGTTATGATTGGTTCCTAAGTTCTCACGGAGGATTGAGTTCCTATTTGAACCATTCTATATATATATATATATATATATATATATATATATAATAGTTACTCCAAATCTATTTTTCAATAGATATTAGTTATTTATCTTACATAAGGTGATCTCTATTCAGGCCCGGCCCTGAGGGTGAGCAAAGTGGGCCACCGCTCAGGGCCCACATTTTTAAAATATATATATATAATTTTATATATAAATAAGTAATTTAAAAAAATTATAAAGTTAAAATGGTTGTCTTTTTTAGATTCTACTCTGCCGACTTTGAAATCTCATAGGGCTTCAGTGATTAGATTCATCATTTATTTTTTTCTATGTAAATTTAGTGTGATAAAATATTTAATAAGATTTTGTGTTGATTTAATCTCAATTTTGTAATTGAATTATTAATCGACTATCTGTAATCTATACAAAGATCTTGTACAAGAAATGCACCTTTAAAGATTCAATTTTGAAATTTTATTAAAACTGTTTAATGTGAAAAAAAATCGATTATTATATTTAGGGGTTTTATTCCTCAATTTTGAGTTCACCAAAATCTCAATTTTAGGGCTTTTAACATAAATTATTACAATAAAATTTTGAATTATTTTTCTTAATATTATCAATATCTTTTTTCACGATTATTTAATTAATGAAAGTATTTTTTTTTACTTACATAATTCACGAATGAGATTTTGTAAATATTGGTTGTACTTTTTTAAAATTTAAGGTGATTGGAATAAAATGGATAAAACTTTAAGATGCTTGTGAAAAATAAAATAAAAAATTCAGGGCCCTTTTTTTTTATTTCGCACCGGGCCTACGAATTGTCAGGGCCGATCTGTCTATTTATTACTGAAATACAGTAAAACAAGTAAGCATGACCCCGCTAAAAAATACCTCACATGACCGGTCTTGATTCTTGAGTTATCTACACATTTATACTTAAAAAAAATCCAATAAATACTGGATAATTAGTGATTCTTCATCCGCTCTGTTATCCAACAAGAAAAAGAACAAAATGTTCATTTAGGAATGACCTAGTGGTCGAGTAGTGTTATCTTGAGACCAAAAATCTCAAATTCGAATCTCACCCTCAATATTAGGTGTGAGCCTGCCACACCTGACCTGTCAAATGTGATTTACCCAATGTGCACATCAGTAGCGACTGCGGGTTACCCTCGATATATAAAAAAAAAGAACAAAGTTGTCGTGTGATTAATTGTTCATCTGTGTTTAACAGTTTTGTGAAGAGAAACATGATATTTGTAAAATTTTAATCCTTCTTTAAATAAAAAATCATTTTATTATGATTGTAGTAATAAAAATAAGACGTTGGGTTAAAGGTCTCCATGTTATACGGTTGTGGTAGGCATGAAAGGGTAGGATTTTTAAGTTTACCTACCTATATTTTCAAACAATTAATAAATAAAGATGGAAAATTACATCCAGCACAACAAAAAAAAAACTATAACCAATTAGTTAATAGTTGACCAAAGTCAACGAAATCAACTAAAGTGTTTGACACATAGGACCACACCGCCCACGTAATAATATTAGTTTAGGAAATTAGTAGTTTGGATTTGTATTTTTATGGGATAATTTCACGTCAATACCCAATATTTGTTCTTTTTTTATGTTTATTCTAAAATTTAAAAAGAAACACTACAATACTCAATATTTACATAATTAATAATTTTAGTATTAACATAATTTTTGAGAAGATTAAATAGTGTCGTTGACCGTCATAAATTTTACAAGAATTTTCACCCCGATTAATAAAATTATGTGGAAAATAAATCTTCCGCACAATTAATAAAAATGATGTCATTTACAACAGTCCACATCATTATTTGGAAAAATTTCGTGAGTGCTAAAAGTGTTACTTATGCATACGTTGAGTATTGATGTGTTATTTTTTAAATTTCATAATAAAAATGTAAAAAATGGAACAATCATTAGTACCGATTTGTAATTAATCCTATTTTATTTCATATATTAATTTGTTTTACTACGTATTATTTCACATACTGTAATTAAGTCTGTAATATTATTAAATACATGACGTGACCATTGATCCACAAAACCTAAAAATTTACAAAATTGGTCATGAAAATTGAAGCCTAGATGGACTATCTCTTTTAGTTGATATCAGTTCGTAGCTTGATAAAATCAAAGATATCCACGTCAGCCGTAATCAAAACTACCCCCAAACTTTAAATTGTTCGAAAAGTGTGTTGTGAGACTTTGAAAATCTAAAATATATAAAATCAGATCGTTAGGCGAGCGGGTCAACTCACTGGTCAATCTTGACCCGACTCGCTCTGTCAAAAAAAAAAAGTTCATCAGAAATAATATCGTTCTTAACACTAAAAAGTGTCAGTCCTAAGTATAAAACGTATCACCCGTAATCATAAAAAGTATTGGTTTGCAACTTATCGTATACGAGTTTCTTTAATTTCAATTATGATTTATTTCATCTCAATTAAGGATTTAGTGCTTTTTTAGGGTTATTTTTTTGGGGGGAGGGGAGGGGGGTTAAAGGTTTATTTTATGTTTTTTAAGGTTTTTTTGGAGGGGGAGGGGACTTTATGAGTTTATTTTGTGTTTTTAGGAGTTTTTTTTTTTTGGGGGGGGGGGGGGGGGGGTAGAGGGTTTATTTTGTGTTTTTTATGATTTATTAATTTCATTTTAAGATATAAATTCATATTTGAAATTCACTTTATTTTAGGACATAAATTTTTGGGGAAAAAATAAAAAGAAAAAAATTGAAAATTGAAAAAAATTGAAAAAAAAACCCCGAAAATTACGCTCTAGGAAAAGAAAAAAAAGACGGGTGCATGACGCCCACATGTGCCACGCGCCTGCCTGAGCATAAGCAACAGTGCACAAGGTCTGATAAGAGACCAACTCTAAATTATTATATTTTTTTGTCCTTTTTTCAATTTAGGCAAATAATATGTTAAATTAAAACACTCTTTATGCTCTTTTTTTTGGGGGGGGGGGGGATGGGTCTCTGCCGGGTGAGGGTTGGGTTGTAGGCTCTACTTGACGGTTGTGTGATATGAGAATTTATCATGTGAAAATCAGAGAATCTCGTGTAAGACTTTCTTATGGACGAGAATTTGTAAAATTGGTCAATATTTGAATTCAAATACAATCAAACATCAATAAAAATTACAAATGTTTCATTGAATATGAGTTTTAATCTAAATCTTAGCCCACTTTACAAATTTTAACTAAATTTAACTTGTAAAATAGTCTTAACATAAATTTTTATCTTAAAAAATATAGTTAGTTAACTCTGGTAAATATAAATTATAACAATATAACACATTCATATGTCTGTGAGTACTACAGATGATGAAATACGAATTCGCAATAAAGAATTCAATTTGAATAAATATAACACCACAATATATTTTGTCGGGCGCAGTATCTAAAAAAAACAAAAACAAAAACAAAAACAAAGCTCCACCCCCACCCCTATATATATATATACACCCCCACCCCGGCAGTTAGTGAAGAGTGAAGCGAGCCCGCACTTTGGGAGTGCTATGAAATAGACAGCAGCAGCAGCAGCAGCAGACGGGTGGCGCCACTGCCAAACTCTTTCATTCATATCTCTCTCTCTCTCTCTCTCTCTCAACAGACTCCATCAACCGTAGTGGTGAAGAAGCACCATTTTTTAGCTGGTCAATTAATGATGAATGCTCAACACAAAAACTGGGCTGTAAGCGAGCTTTACGATGCAGCTACTCCATGTGAACCACAGCAACTAGTTGTGCCCATTCACAAGGTAAAAACAAAAAACACATATTTTAGAATTATTAATTAGTTTGCATTTAATTCATCTTGATTATGAACTCAGTTGCTTTAATTTTTATGATTGCATGAACTGAAAGTGTAATATTTTGGCTTACTACTGTTCACAACGAGTTCAGCGCCGCTGTTTCAATGGTTTCTGTTTAAAGCCCTTTTAAATTTAAGTAATTTATGATGCTAATTTCAAGCAGAAATCCGATGTGAAATGATTGTTTGGGATTTTATTCATCTCTTCCGATCTTGAATTTGTAAGCTTTATAAAATTCTCCTGCAGCTTTTAGTTTGGGGACCTCATACCCAAGCAATCCATCTTTTAACTTGTCTTTATCTTTTTGTCTATGAAGAGCATCTTACTTTATTCTGAGACAATAATAATAATAATAATAATATTGTACTGCATCATCGTTTACCCTTACTTTCATTTCCAAATTCCAAAGTTCATATTCATTATAACACCTCAGCCTTCCACATACCAACAACTTAGTTTGTGTATCATCACAAAATGTTGTCTAGAATTTAAATTCGTACGAATCTGTTGGGTAGTATGCATCAATATTCCTGTATGATCTGATGAAGCTTGCACTGTAGTTAGGCAGAGTGATAGTACTAGTACATGTGTTGTGATGCTGATGATTGGTCAACACTCTTGCTGATCTGTAAGAGCCACGGTTTTTACAGATTAGCTGAATCTCTTTGGAGATGATCAGATTATATGCTTAGTTAGCTCTGACATGCATCTAGCCTTCTCATGGAATCGTGCTTTGACAGTTGAACATCGATAGGCCTCATTACTTTTTTACCAAAAGACAGTTTTTGTTGTGACTTGAAACTCTTTTGAGTTGATGGAATCTTATGTACAGTTGTCTTCATTCGACATAATACGGTCTTGATCAATTTTCTGCTTTCATTTCTTCATGTTCATGTTTTTTCACTTCATCTTGCATTCATGTTCATGCTTTAGTTAGAATGATAAGTTATCAAAATTTATGTTCCTTTTTCTCAGCTGGAAAAATCTTTGGGGATGGAAGAAGAAACATCAAACAGCAAGCAGTGGAGAAAACCAAACCTTTTCTTGGAGATACCTAGCAGATCATTGGAAGTATCTCGTCAAGAATTCGTTCAAATAAAGATGCCACCTACACCTACCCCGACTCCCACCCCGAAAAGAGTGAACTTTCTTCTAACACCTAGTCCTTCTGATTCAAGACTACATGGATCTCCTGGACCCTCCTCAACCAGAGGCAAATCATCCATCCGGAATCTCCTGCCTAAGTTAAACTTCAAACAACGAGGTCCTAGTTCAGATGCAGAGAAGGCTGCCACCACTGATTCAGTTCCTTCAACCATGGCTACACAAGATAAGCCATCAATGTCAAGATCATGGTCATTTTCAAAGATTTTTACTCCTAGGATGAAGAGGACAACCTCGTTGCCTGTAACCCCGATTGCAAACTCAAATCCAGGCTCTTCCCATGGTGGAAATGTAGACTGTCCTCCAGCACTTGATGTACGCTACAATTCATTCCAGGGGGATTTTTTTTATTATATTGAGACATGACTGTTATCTAGTAGAACACTTACTCATGAAATATTTGGATTAAATTAAAGCAAGGTTCTTGAATTAGCTAGTAGCATAGCAGATTAAAAGATCAATAATTCACCCAGCTAAGCTAACAGAACATTCTGTTTCAATATTTCTTGCAGGCAAAAGGAGTTCGGCGCATGTCCAGGTCACTTTCTGTTCCAGTGATAAATAAAGAAAAACCCCCCCGAAGAATAGATTCCTTCTTTCGTGTAATTCCATCCACACCTCGAGTGAAGGATGGGGATGCCGAAGTATCAAATGCTACGAGTGCAGATGATGGTAAATTCTATCTGCTATAGTTCTTTTAGTACAAGTAGTAAAACACAAAATAGTGAATCATTATACTTTTCAAACTCGAAGAATTTCAAGTACTTCCTCATTTTTATCAGTGTAAAGAGTTAAGTGTTTATCAATGATGTTGTTGATTGGCATTCATTACTGCATAGTGCATATAGCTTGGATTACAAAGCATTAATAGGCGTTCTTGTAAAATTTCCTAGAATTTGTCCACTGCTTGTGAGTTTAATCTTTGTCTACTTATATACTTACTTTGAAGTTGCCTGGATTTGCAGAGAAAAATGAAGACAGCGGTGAAGATATACCTGAAGAGGAGGCCGTTTGTCGGATTTGCTTCATTGAACTATGTGAAGGTGGAGAGACTCTTAAAATGGAATGCAGCTGCAAAGGGGCACTTGCTTTGGCTCATCAAGACTGTTTAGTAAAATGGTTTGCCATTAAAGGTAACAAGACATGTGAAGTTTGCAAGCAAGAAGTTAGAAATCTACCTGTCACACTTCTACGTATCCAAAGCTGCATAAATCACAGCGCAGGCGTACATAATTTTTCGGATATGGAGATCAATGGGTACAGGCAAGTGCACATTCATCTCTGAGAAGTTTTAATATTCATTTTTGAGGATAAATAAAGAAAAGCCAAAATCAGAAAAAATACAAGGAACATGATAAGTTTAAGGTGTATTTTGTTGGTCAGAACCAATTTCCTTAAATCCCAGTTGGCAAACACTATCTTAAGCAGCAGTACTATGTATGTTTTCTCAGCATAGGAAATAATTTTGTGCAAATATTTCATTTATATGCGTATAAAGGCAATCTAAGCATATACACAACGTTGTTTGAAGCTCTAGCTCTTTCAATACAGGGTTTGGCATGAAGTACCGATTCTTGTAATTGTCAGCATGCTAGCCTACTTTTGTTTTCTCGAGCAGCTTTTGGTAAGTCTAGTTTCATCATATTAAACTTGAAAACAGAGATGATTCTATACTCATACTCTCGGTTCATCTGCAGGTTGCTAAAATGGGCAGCAGTGCAATCGCGATATCACTTCCATTTTCTTGTGTACTCGGCCTCCTAGCATCCATGACGTCTTCAACTATGGGTATGTCGTAAACTCATCTCAACAGATATCAATTTATATGGCTAATCCTTCGAAGAGTAGTAAAAAATTAATAACCTTATACATATATTCCAGTCAATGACTATGCTAGCAAACTTGAGTTGACGCTGGAATATATGTATTGATCTTAGAGTTAATACGCTGCAATATTTTCTTTAACTTCACTTTGTTGTGCATTAATGTCAAAAAAGGCTAATGTGAAATCCTTATTTCAGTGAAGAGAAGATTCGTTTGGATATATGCATCAATCCAGTTCGCCCTCGTTGTTCTCTTCGCTCATATCTTCTACAACTTGGTAAACTACTTGAATGAATGAAACAGAGTTCATTGTTTGTCTAGAGCCATTCTAGTGCATGTTGTTGAATACAGAGCTGAATAATTTCTTGAAAAAATTTAGGTACGTATGCAAGCAGTTCTATCAGTGCTGCTGTCTACATTTGCCGGATTTGGAATGGCAATAAGTGCCAGTTCCATTGTGGTGGAGACAATGAGATGGAAGAGACGACGGGATGCTGTTAGGCGTCAGAACGAGATAAGTAACGAGATCATGCTGGATCCTACTCCGCAACCTCCACCATCCTCCTACAGCAGCCCTCGGCAGCATGGAGGAGAAGTCCAAAATCCAGAAACTTTTAGTGGAAATTAATTAAAGATATGTGTGTGTGTGTGTGTGTGTGTGTGTGTGTGTGTGTGAAGACATATATAACAGCAGCAGGATTTATTTGTTGAATTGTGAGATACAAGCTAGAATGTGGAAAGGGAGAAATTAGGTTGGTAGATGATGAGAATTGAGAGCGGTTAAGATCGATGTTTGTGCATGTTAAAAGAGTTGGTATGTGTAGACAAATAATTTGATCATGCAATTGCTAAATTGCCTACTTTTTGCTATCTAATTTTAATTGACTTGTGCAATTTTTTTTCATTTATTGTTTTTTTTTTTTGGCAATTTGAATTTCTCTATTACATTAAGATGGATTCCCATTCTTTACCGGTCATTACATATTAGGTTGATACGTTAAGAAAGTGAAATTCCAATTGCACAAGAGATGAAACTCCATTCTTGCAGTGTGGCATTCAAATTCGCTTTATATGTGGTCTCTCAATTTTTTCATTTTTTTGTGTAAACGAATATTGTTTTGTTGCTTAAGATGATTCGTAATAAAACAAAAGAATTTTTTTTTCTGAAACAAAAATAAAAATAAACAGTAACTACTAACTAGTAATCAACAAATTAAGTTTGAGAAAACTGAAATAAAAATATTGGTTCGACGAGACTAGAAGTTTAGAACTGTGGAAATAGGTCTACAAAGAGGACGATATTCGCAAGTTTTAAATCTATACGGAGCATTTTGCTTATGTTTTTAAAGGTCAAGGACCAAAAAATAAAGTCCATTTGTGGTAAGAGGTATCTCCGGCAATCTAGATTATAATAGAGCATCTATATCACTAAAATAAAACAAAATATGTATTCCATCTTAAGCAGAGTGCTAGGGGTGAACACTCGATTTTTCGGTTTGGTTCAGTCCCGAAAATGTTAAAATTGAAGAAAATTAAATTTTTAAAAATAGAACCGAATCGAACCAAATTTCTGATTGTAATCGAACCGAACTGGACCGAAATAATTCGGTTCGGTTCAGTTTTCAACCGAATTTTTTTAATTTTTTTTTTGCTTTAAATTCTCCTCATTCGATATAATTAAATATATACAAGTATGAATTAATTAATTATCAAGATTCAAGTTCAAAAAATACCAATAAACAATAGAATAAAGTCCCAAAAGGTGTAAACTCTAACAAAGCAAAACCGAATAAATTATAAAGTCCAATAAAGCCGAGTATTTTTATTACTAATATATATAAATTCAATTTTTCAGTTTGGTTTGGATATTTTTTCTCTGGACCGGACTGAAACCGAAAATTGAATTTTTACTAGAAAACCAACTGAACCAAACTGAATTTTAAAAAGAACCAAATCAAAAAAGCCAAACTAATTCGGTTCGGTTCGATTCTCGGATTTCGGGACTTTTTGCTTACCCTACAGAGCGCACTATATTTCCACACAAAAAAATATTTCATAATATTCTCTTTATTTCCTTTATAATTGCTAAGATATAATAACATATGCAATTTCATTTAACGAGATATCTATCTAGCTATGAATATAACATTAAATTCAACATTTCATAATAATTATTGAAACAATAGAAGATCTATGATTAGTGTAATTTTATCTATTTTAGTACTTTTATGTAATTTTTAAATTTTTATTATTAATGTAATTTTATCTAATTTTATTTTGTGTTTCAACATTTTCATTTAATTAAATTTATCATATATAACAAACTTTAATACTAATTTAACAAAATAAATTACAAGTAACCTACACAAAATGAAAAACAAAATTCTAATACAAAAATAACATAAAAAATAAAATAAAAATTATACCGTTTAGGGAAGATCCTCCATTTGCCGTCATTTTGACCGCTTCTGGTGGAGTCAATTTCCACTGCAAATCGCCGTTTAGGTTTCTATATACCAACATTAGTTAGTTGCAAAGAAGTAGAAGTTGTGTAGGATTGGGTGAAGCAGCAAACCCAGAAATCTCATGAAATTAATCGTTCCGACAATATTCGCCGACCCCCAATCTCTGCCCCTTCTCTTCACCTCTCTCTTCCAACGCTCCACACGTACTCTCTCTATCTCTTTCTCTCCCCTGTGTATGTATATGTATATATACATGGATGTTTGTATGCATGTATGCTTTCACTGTAACTTAATGGTCTGTCTATGGCTTTCAACTTGGGGTTGGGCCTATAGGATTTGTGTTTATTATTAATTTTTTTTTTCTTTTGCCATGCCGATTTGCCTCTGTTAATTATGCGTTGCAAGTGTTTGTGTTATTTTTTTATTTTATTTTTTTGCCATGCTGATTTGCCTCTGTTAATTATGCGTTGAAAGTGTTTGATTAAATGCCTGTTTGCATTAAAGGGGAGCGGAGGCTGCAATTTCTACCTACGTCGCGAAGTAGGAGGGGTATTGCGAGTAGGATGGCTTGGAGTTTGGAGAAATGTGATGGAGAAACGGTAGAGAACACGACAATGGGTTTAGTGCGGCCTGCCACGGCGGATTATGCGGGAGAGGCGATCGAATCTGTGAAGGCTGGAAAAGTGATTGCTGTGCCAACTGACACCCTCTATGGCTTTGCTTGTGATGCTTGGTACATCCCTAAATACATTATTCTTCATGTTATCAGAGTTTTTGAATTTTTATAGCCGTTAATTTCTGTTGTATGGTTTGGTTTTTTAAGCATTCAGAGAAGTGAATCTTGGAAGTTCTCAGATTGTTTGTGTAGGGATATTGTTTGAGGTTGATTCTCAACAGTCAAGCTCTGTTCTTTACTCAGTTATTGTTGTTTTTTGTATTTGATTTTTGCTTGCACTGGCATTGAAGTATGCTTGATTATTCATTCGGTTATGAAATTGTACGGTTAGGAGTCATGTTGATGGTATCTCCTCTGGAATGTGATATAGAATTAGAAAGGGAAGTTGATGCGTTTGTGATGGCTTATATGAGTTTTATCTTTGGTGATGGTTCATATTTTATCTCTGACTACTCTATGTTGCAGCTCAATGGAAGCTGTTCACAGGATATATGAGATCAAAGGCCGAAAACATACTAGTCCTCTGGCTATCTGTGTCGGGGATGTTCAGGATATACAGCGTTTTGCCACTACAGACCATTTGCCTCTCGGGTTGCTTGATTCCCTGCTTCCAGGACCAGTGACTGTGGTGTTAAGACGAGGTTGTTGAGCTCATCGCTTTACATTCGTTATAATTCTATATGAAAGCTTTCACTGATGATTGTCAGTTGTAGAGCCGCCTTGGTTGCTGTTCTTGATGTTCTAACTTCTAATTCCCATCTCAGCTATATGGATTTGATGTGAGCTGGTTCATTCCTTTTCATGTTTCAGGGGATTCGAGCATTCTTGAAAAGTCTTTAAACCCTGGATTGGACAGCATAGGTGTACGAGTGCCCGACTGTGATTTCATTCGGTTAATTTCTCGTGGTTCCCAAAGTGCGCTGGCCCTCACAAGCGCCAACCTTAGTGGGCAGCCTAGTAGTGTAGATGTGAAAGATTTCGAGAACCTCTGGCAGCATTGTGCGCGTATTTACAATGGCGGTGTTCTTCCATCGGGGCGTGCAGGATCAACAGTCGTCGATCTTACTAAGCCAGGAGAGTACAAGATTCTAAGACCAGGGAGGTACACGTCCAATATTGCATGTGTCTGTAGATCTCAATAAATGAATCAAACAGTGTGATGGAAACAGATCTATTTAGAATGGTCGACTGCTCTACATCTCTCCTCATAGATATATGTGTGGTAATGCAGATATTGATTTCTTTGTTTTATGTGGGCAGTGCAAAGGAGGAGACAATTGCAATTCTTGAGAGTTATGCTCTAGTTGGAGAAAACAATGTCTCATGACTAGATTCACAATTTTCACGATCTCTACATGATCTTGACGAATGCGGCAACGACCACTTAATTGTGTTACATCTGCAATGCAAAACCGTACTTGTATTACTGTTCTCGTATAGCTAGATTTTGACTTTTTTATTTTTATTTTTCATTATTGACAACACTATGGTTTCTTTGTCATTACGAAGAGTATTGGTATAATTGTATTAGCGTGATTTCATACAAAAAAAAAAGCATGCTCCACTTGTAATCAACTTCATGCATGTTGGTTGTTTTGTTTTGTTTTCTGACTACACAAATCAAATAATATGAGTTGCATTTTTTTTACTCACACACCCGATCGGTTATATATTATTTTGAATTTGTCAATTCTCTACTACCAGTTATCCAAAAAAATAATATGATAATCGACTTTTAGTAGGATTTTTTTTTTTTTCAAATTTTCAATTTTTATTGTTGAAAGTAGAAACTTTAAAATAACATAATCCACAAAATAAAAGATAAAAAACATTTTCAAAATTTTCAAATGTTTTTATTGAAAAATTCTAAATACAATTTTAATTATAATTTATAAAAATAATACAATAATGGATGAAAAAATCGAATAATGAAATGGTCTAATACAATATTTCTAAAGGTAAGTAATCAAAACATCTACTCCAAGTAAGTATTCTGATTCCAAGGAAGTTGCATTAATTTCCTATTTTGAGAATTCTGATTACTTTTTAAAATTTCTAAAAATTAAACCAAATATAAAAATTTAAAAATAAAAAATCGGATTACTTTCCAAGTAGTAACCCAAACGAGCCCTATATATAGATTTCTCACGGAGGTGGTTACCGGTTAGCATATTTCTCAAATTGATTCCGAATTCGACTCTTTAGCCCTCTGCCTCTTCCCCTTTAATTTCAACCTTGGCGACGCCGACGCCTATTCCGCCGTCTGCTTCACAATTCTCTACATAGCACAACAATGGAAACTCATCAATTTCTTCTGTCTTATGTAAAAAAAGGTTCCAAAAAATCTCAGTTGTTGAGAATCTCAACGTCCCTACTACACAATTGGCGTATTGAATATGTGCAACCACCCGCTGTCGAGATCGAATATCCCGATGAATTTGATGAGCATTCCGATGGGTCGGAGTTCGTAAATCCCAATCAAGATGTTTGCGATGGGAGTCCTTGTGTCGTGGCCTTTTGCAAAGGATTGCTTTGCTTGAAATATCGCAACGGTATGCATGTTCTTTGGAACCCATCTACAAACTCCTACAAATTGCTTCATCTCTATGGATTGAAACCCCTTCCTTGCCCCTTGTCTCGTCATACCAAACGCTACTTGCCTCGTCATACCGAAGGCTGCATCATGTCTACTACTTCTGTTGCTTGGGGTCTCGGTTTTGTTGATGAAACTCAAGACTATAAGTTTGTTAAACTTTTGAATAATTATTACGATGATGATAATGCAGATCAGAGCTGTCATGGTGAATCAGAACGAGTTGAATTATATTCCTTTGCAGATAATTCATGGAAGGAAATTCCATATGATACCACATACTGTATTACTGAATGTGGTACGTATGCAAATGGTTTTTGTTATTGGGATGGTGATGGTGGCATTGTATCATTTGATTTCGCAAGGGAGGAGTTCTCCATTTTGCCTTACCCTGATCCCAACATGAGAGGGTATTTGTATAATGAATACCATGTTTGTCTAACTGTGCTTGATGGTTGTCTTTATGCTGTGATTTACCCGGAAACAAACCGAGAAACAGAAACACACTCGGAGAGTGAAAGTCATTTTAAATTTTGGGTTATGAAAGAAGATCGAGGGTGGAGTCGTACTACTGAATACGATATTTTAGTTAACGCTGATGCGCCCTTGGGATTTTGTAGGGATGGTAACTATCTCTTACTTCAGGGAAAAAATGGCGCACTGCTAATTTATAATTATAGTGCTCGTACGTTGACGACAGTTGAAGAAATTTGTGGTTATCTACTTAGCATGTCAGTCATTCCATATGTTGAGAGCACAGTTCAATTCAGTGCATTGAAACCTACGGAGTGCATTGAAACCACATTGAAGCGGAAGTCCGGGTTAAAGAAACGAATAAATAGAAGAGGCACATTGAAACGGATGACCGGGTTAGAGAATTGGGTTGAAGAAATGAAGAAGAAGAAAAAGAAGAAGAGGCACATTGAAGCGGAAGACCTGGTTAAAGAAATGAAGAAGAAGAGGGTTGAAGAAACAAAGAAGAAGAAGAAGAAGTGGCACATTGGAGCGGAAGAAAGAAACGAAGTTAAAGAAATGAAGAAGAAGAAGAAGAGGGTTGAAGAAACAAAGAAGAAGAAGAAAAAGAGACACATTGAAGCGGAAGAAAGAAACGAAGAAGAAGAAGAAGAAGAAGAAGAAGAAGAAGAAGAAGAAGAAGAAGAAGAAGAAGAAGAAGAAGACGAGGCACATTGAAGCGGAAGACTGGGTTAAAGGAACAAAGAAGAAGAGGCTAAGACCCATGGCTTAGGTGTATAAAAGACTATGTTTCTGAAACATATTGTTATTGTGCTTGCTGGATTGCTTTTCAACTTTTATCAACAAGATCTTTATTTTCATGTGTATTTCTAGTTAAGCCTTAAAAAGGATTTTATATCCTTTAAGTTAGTTGTAGCTAGTAATGAGAATTAATCTTAGCAGTTATCCTTTAAGTTAGTAGTTAGTAGCTAGTAATGAGAATTAATCATGTTAGCCTCTTTTAACTACTATTAACAATCCCTGATTAAAAATGTTGGATTCTTAACTCTTTGTCGCTTTTAAATCTTTTATTCTAAAAAGGATTTTATATCCTTTAAGTTAGTAGTTAGCACTTAGCAGTTATCCTTTAAGTTAGTAGTTAGTAGCTAGCTAGTAATGATAATTAATCATGTTAGCCTTTTTTAACTACTATTAACAGTCCCTGATTAAAAATGTTGGATTCTTAACTCTTTGTTGCTTTTAAATCTTTTATTCTAATGTTTTTGATGGCTGTTGGTGTTGTGAGATCCATTAAACTAAATTTTAAAAAAGCATATATGCCCCTAGGTCATGAACAGGTCATGCAGATCAAGCATTTTTTGAATCAATATGTCACTCTACCTCTTATCATTCACAGAAAGACAGAATAGTATCCATTGCACTTGACAACTGACAGTTTCTCTTGTTCTCTACTTAATCTTTTCTGCTTTTAATGCACAGCTGAGAATGTGAGGTATGGAGATCCTATAATGTATTCTATTCTCGCTGATCCATAATCAAGCCATAACCCACCAATTAAGTACTCTCGTTTTTTTTTTTTTTGGTAAAGCTGTTTTAGAGGTATGGAGATCACTTCACTACCTTAATTCCTGTCTAGATATCAGTAACTTGCCATCTGATTGGTTATTAGGTATCCTGAAAATAAAAACATGTTGCTTCTTTATATATGTTTTGTCTCCTTAATTACCTTCCATAATATGTACAAGTCCAAGTGTCTTTATTTGTTGTCAATATATATCATTTTTATTTGGTCTTCAATGTACTGGAACATTATTGTGAATTGTGATGCACTTCTTTCCAAGTCTAATACTCTTTGCTCTTGTTCAAGAAAGGACCCTGTTGGGGGGTCCTCCATGAAATTCTACGAACGGTTCGAAAGGTTCACTCAGCCATATATATCTTTCCTGTTACAGTACTACTTGTGTACTCTCTTTTCTTTTTAGGAGAGACTCTTGACACATCTATCATATGCATATTTGTAGCACATTCTGTCTTTCTTTCATCAAGAAAAACAAGTGGCTTTACATGTCACTATGGGAATGTTGATTTGCTACTGTTTGCCACTGATGGAATTGCAGCCAATCTAGCTACTTACTCGTGTCTTATGCTGTGGAAATTGTTAAAATCTGATATGCTCGAATTGCTTGTAGTGTTGTGATCACCCTTATCTTCTGGATGGTTCTGAACAGTTGCACTTGATTACTGACAAGCTTCCTGCTGCTGAGGTTTTTGATATTGGGATAAAAGTGATATATAGACCTCCTGAAAAAACAACGTAGCTACATGCAAGGCGTTAGAAGATCGTTTGCAAGGAAGGAATAAAATGTCACATTTTGGAAAACCTATCCACCACGACAAAAATTGCATCATGTCCATGCTGCAAGGATGAGAAGGAATCAGTAGGGGACGGTAAAGTCCAGCATTAGCAGATGTCTCCTTGGAAACTTGACATATTCGACAACAATCACAATTTTCCACGCACATTCGCCAATCGCCAGATTTGTTTGGAATTAACAAGGCCGGCTCAGCAAAGTGGCTTATACTCTCACAGATATTTTTCTATCTGGTTACACAGATATTATATGGTTGGGTAGAAACTTTCTTCATATATCTTAGTAATTAATTACATTTAACATTTGACAATATATAAATATATAAGTAGTTTTACCAAATATAAGTATATAACAACACCAGTTTAACAAAAAAATTGAAAATTAGTAACAAGGATTATTGGTATAATTTTATTAATTTTTCAAAGTACACATATAAATATACTAAGGTTGATATAACTCACCAATCTGTTTATCTCCACCTCTTTAACATATGCACATGGAATATAGAGTTTTAAAACACTAAAGATAATTGAAAATCATGATACTGACTAATTAGAAAAATATTGTTCCCTCCGTTTCTGTTTAACTGTCATTTTAGATGAATGCACATAAATTAATAAATTAATTAACTTACCTAATATACTCTTGTATGAATACATTAAATTAGCTAAATATATATGTTTGAATATATTAAATGAGGACAAATGTGAGAAAAATGTGAATTTTTTGTCTTGAATTTGTAGAATGATACTTTTTGTGAAATAAAATTAAAATGCTAGAATGACACTTATTCAGAAACGGATGGAGTATAAGAAGTAATTTGAAGTGTTTTTAGGAAAACTATATTTTATAAATGCAAAACAAATACAATTCAAAGGGTAATAATTATCATGAGGATATGTAATCACTTGAAGTAAATAATTCTTTTAATACTTTAATAGGAAAATGATAGATTCCAAAATCATATAAATAACTTTAGAAAATGAATACATAAGGATTCGACAGATTACAATATTAAATAACCTAATATTATAATATTATAACGGTATAAATACTGTTAATTAATAAAATAAACAATGGACTTGATTATATCTAAATGTTATAAAAAAAATAAAAGAAAGTAATAAAAAAGTTACAATATTAAATAAATAGAATTGGTGTTAATTATCAAAATAAATAGCAGATTTGATCATGCATCTAAAATATATTATGTAATACAAGAAAAAAATTAGAAAAGCTATAAACAAAAGAAAAGAACAAAGAGCAAAATAAAAGAAAAATTAGAAAGGAAAAAAAAAAGAGAAATTTTCAAAATTAAAGGAAAATTTGAAAAAGAAAAAGAATTAATGTCAAGTATCATTGTATCAAAACAAATGGCAACCTTGATTATGTGCCAGAAAAATATTAAGTACTAAAAGAAAAAAAAGGACATAGGTAGATATAAAAGAGAAGATTGAAAACAAAAATGAAAGAAAGAAAGGAAAAAAAAAATTAAAAGGAAAGAAATGGAAAAGTAAAAAAAAAAAAAGCATGTTAATTATCAAAATAATTGATGAGCTTTGTACTAAAAAATATTAAATAATAAAAAAAGGATAGAAATAAAAGAAAATATCAAAAAAGGAAAATAAAGAAAAATAAAAAGGAAAAAATTAAAAAAGAAAGGAAAAAGGAAACCAATCAATGTTAATTATGAAAAAATGGTGGACTTCATCATCTACCTAAAAAATATTAAGTAATAAAATAAAAATAAAATGCACGACATGTACACAGTTATGGTAATAGAATGGCAACATGCACGACAAATTAAATGATATTTCAAACTTCACGTGTTACCAACTTTCAATTTTATGTTTTACAATATTATTATATTAATTTACTCATGACTTTTAATTACGACAATGTCCTTTTCTATTTTATTTACACCCAAAATAACTGGAATTGGAAGGTTGAAAACTGCATTGCTCCGCTCTGCATACCACCTTTTTTCTGCATGCAATCACATTCATGAATCTCAAATTTTTTCTTCTTCTTCTTCCCACTTCTTAAATCCCAATTTCACACCCATGTATATCATGGTCTTCTTCTTCCCATTTCTTTTCAGTCCAAATTCTTAAATCCCAATTTCACACCATCTCATTGTCGTCTTCATCTTCCTCTCCACTTCTTTCACAGTTTCTCAAATTCTTAAATCCAAATTTCACTCACATGTCATCGTCTTCTTTCTTCCCTTTCTTCCGGTGATCCTTCGAAACACTCCAGACCAGTATCATATAGTTTTTTTTTCGGCGGAATTCATCGATGGTAGCTAGATGATTCTTCATCGTCGTCTAAAGCCAAAGTTCACATAGTTTTTACTTTTTACACTGAAAAAACTTGAAGGTAAGGAGTCAGAGCAATAAATCATATCAGAGGTGTGGTGCAAATGTGAAATGAATTTCTGAAATTCCTTTTCCAATATTTTTGTATGGCTTTGCGTAATTCTTAGATTTTTTTTTTAACAGATTTTCAAAAATTAGTTTTTTTTTTTTTTTTATGTGATGGAGTTTTCTGTGAAAATAAAGGTCAAATCACAAATGAACAGATGTTAGCCCTCTTTGTTGTAAGGGTAATGGTAGGGTTCAATTGAACCTGGTTTGGGAGTTAGAGGGTCTAATTGAACCCGATAATAGTTTAGGTCTTCACTTGGGAGTTGGGACTAACAAAATAGTTTTAAGGTGAACTTTTCCCTAATATTAATAACCCTCTGTCTCACAAGAGCTATTTCCAGATTTCATCTCAAATCTTTTTCTTTTTCTTTTTGGATGTGTCTGAATTGCATTGAACTTTGATCTTTGATTCTGGTTTATAAATGCAGAGAACAGGAAGTGAGGCCAACTCTAGCAAAAAACAGCCATGAATTCTGGGCTAAGCTTCTTCAAGTTCATTTCAAGTAGTGAAAAAATGGTATGCATTTCTTTTCTTCGAGTATTACTATGTTAATCGTAAGAATCTGTAGGTATTTGTTTCATGTTTGTAAGTTCGAGATTTAGAAATGAAGATCGTCTCCTACCTCCTTTACCAATCAATGGCGATTTTATATTAGTATAATTTGTTCTGTCTTATATGCATGCCTTGTTTAAAGTAACTAATCAGCAATCTCAGATCTACACAGCTTCAAGGCTGTTTTGTGTATGTTTGTGTGTTTAAGAGTTATTCAGTAGCACAGATATGAAACCGAAGTTGAATTAACACTGATCCCCACTCAAAATCGTTTATCTATCTGCCTTTTAATCTCTTTGAAGGCTGCTTCAACTCTTTTATGAATAAATCAATGATGTTTTGATTTGCAATTAGACAGCAAGCATGCATTATCAATTTGCTTTGATGAAATCAATTCCCTTGTGTTCCGTGCAGAGCTTTCCTCGGGAGAGTGTTGCACGAATGCAAGGAATTATAGGGGAAGGGGACAGAGTTATCCTGAGAGACGTGGACGGGAAGTTGTGGTCAGTAGAGGTGGAGAGAGATGGAGATGGTTTCTGTTTTAAGAAGGGTTGGCCTCAATTTTATCAAGAAAACTGTTTGGAGCCGCCCTGGGTAGTTGTGGTGTTTACCTACGCTGGTGGAAATATCTTCAACTTCAGAGTGCATGGACGAAATGCGTGTGGAAATAAACCCCTGGCTGCAGCTGCAGCAGCTCCAACATTTAGAGTGAAAGAGGAGTTGGTTTCTGAAGAAGAAGTGGACTTAAACAACGATGATGAAGAGTGCAGCGATGATGATGATGATGATGATGATGATGATGATGATGATGATGATGACGACGATGATGATGATGATGATTATGTGAAAGAGGAGGTGGAATCTGAGGAAGAGGATGGTGAAGTTTGCAAGTGCACTCCTACTTGTAAGTTTTCAATCCTAGCTTTCCAATGATATATACACACATGTTTGATGTCTCCCTAGCTCTCTTTTGGTTGATTAACTCCTAGTTTTTGTTCAGCTACGACTGGGATGAGAGGCTTTGAGGATGAGGAAGATGATGACAAGGATTCAACAGACGGCTATGAGTCTGATGGGATTGAGATGGTGATGGATGAGGAAGATGATGACAAGGAATTAACAGACAGCTATGAGTCTGATGGGATTGAGATGGTGATGGAGGAAGAGGAGGAGGAGGAGGAGGCAACGAGCAAGGTGAAAGTAGAGCAATGTGATGAGCCTCTTTCTTCCCAAACATGTATTTCAGAAGGGAGGAAACGGAGATACAAGAAGCAGAATGTGCCTGATTGCTACGGACACAACATCTTCGACTCAGGACTAGCAATCCGACCCAAAAATCCTTACTTCGTGTCCAGATCAAGAAAACCGCGCAAGAATGAGTTGGTACGTAATAATATATAGATCGATTGAATTAATGTTTGATTAGCTTATGATCTGATCCATATATCATATGCATGCTACTTAATTGTATTGATTATGATTGCAGTACATCCCAAGAGATGTGATAGTAGACTTCAAGCTGAAGATTCCGACAAGAATGTTCCTGGTTGATGGAAGCGGGAAAAAATGGGAGACGAAGACGAAAAAGTGGGGAGACGGCCGCCTATGGTGTACCGGAGGGTGGAAGAGCCTCTGCAACGTCAACAACATTGGCGTGGACGACACCTGCATCTGTGAGTTCGTGCAACGACCTCAGGACGGCCTCTGTATGCTCGTCCACGCTCTCAATTAATTATGATCGATGTGATAGGAGATTAATAGTTCAAATTCTTGAAAATTAAGCCTTCAATTTATAGTCAAAATGTTGGAATTCTTCAAAAAATGAAATTCCCCCACTCTCTCTGTTGAAAGCAAGATATTTAGAGAGATATTTGAAGAATTGTAAACTGTATTTCATACATGTAAAAGTGAATTTACAGAAATGATTTGAGGGATATTTATACAACTTGAGATGCATCTAATCTAAATAATTTAGGCGGCAATTAGTAACTAACTATAACAGATCAACAACCTAGCTTGTTTGCATGTATGGCTGTATTTACAATCTATAATAATCTCCACATGAAATCTTACTACTATTGTCCATTACATTATTCACATTCACATGGGGGTCTTCAGAGACAAACTTGGGAAATTTTTTAACAAAAATGTTTTCAAAATTAAGTTATATATATTAAATGAAAAAATTATACATCGGATTCGGCTATATAGAGAAAACTAAAAATATATACTCTAATTTAACTGATGAAGGTCCATGGCTACTATACATGTTTTCTCCATCACAAATTCACGAAACTCACATTAAATGCAATTTACATTTTCGTCTAATTCTTTTTTTTTTAAAATATTTACAGCTGTTACGTACATATGCAATTTGGGTATTACGGTCCATGCAACACACACAGTAATGTATTTTTCATGTTAAATTACTTATTAAGTTATTAGCCATGAAAAAGTAGTAAAAAGTTCTGACAGATTAGTTGTAATATACACATCAACAAGCAAACAATGGGGGGTTTATTATTATTATTATTATTATTATTATTATTATTATTATTATTATTATTATTATTATTAACAAACAATGGGTGAGGGCATGTTCTTCAATCCAAAATGAAACCGGGGCCCTTTCTTTTTGTCTAAAAGCAAGTTCACGCTATATATCTAAATGCATCCATGCTTTTTAATTATCACAAGAAGTTCATACTTCACAATAATCCAAATACAACCATGCTTTTATCACAACAAATTAATTCACGAAAATTCCAACTACATTAATACTTTTTTGCACATAATTAATCAGCCTGCACCCTCTCTCTCTCTCTCTCTCTCTCTCTCTCTCTCTCTCTCTCTCTCTCTCTCTCAATCAATGAATTTGCGTACGATTTGTGCGTATTTGATTAGGGTTTGTGCAAGAGTCGTTCATGGTCTGTGCTAAATTTTATGGATTGGAATTTCCTGTTACACTCCTTGTGTTACACTCCATGTTACACTTTCAAATTACGAGTTTTTCTTGTATTTTTTTTTCTTCAATTTTATTTTTTTGTGATTTAGTTTAATTTTATGATTGTGTTTAGGGGGTTCACCCCACCCAATTAGGATTTATAATTATTTTTTAATATTTAATTTTCAATTTCTAATTGATAATTCATTATTATGGTTTATTTTTTAAAAATTATGTTTTTAAATTTTTTAATTCATTTTTTTTGTTGATAAATGTTGTCTATGATTATTTATGTTATAATTAAATTTTATTTTATAATAAATATTATTAAAATTATAAATTTAATAATGAAACACGGAGTGAAATACAAGAAAGTGTAACAGAAAATTTCAACCCAAATTTTATACATTGATAGATGGAATTAACATATATATCTTGTTAAATTTAATCAGTATATATGTGTTTATTTGTAGGTTGAAACTTGCATTGTGGGTCAACAATGTCATTTTATAGTATACCA
Organism: Perilla frutescens; assembly: GCA_026008535.1. Taxonomy (NCBI): domain Eukaryota; kingdom Viridiplantae; phylum Streptophyta; class Magnoliopsida; order Lamiales; family Lamiaceae; genus Perilla; species Perilla frutescens. Next base: position 3,023,562 of record BRKX01000012.1, on the reverse strand, counting down.
AAATAATACAAATGGAAAAGTAAATATATTTGCATGATTTCTTTCACCATGAGAAACATAATCATGCATTTTTTTCAATATTGCAAGACCTCTTGTTGATCTTGTTCGTTTTTCACTTTTATTTTGTAGGTGAAAACTTTTTGTTTATTTTTTACTTGTTATTCAATCCGTTAAAATTGATTTTAAAGTGAAAGGTAAAAATGGAAAATATTATAGTGTGAAAAGTAAAAACATAAAGATAAAATAAAATTGGTGTATAGTGTGAAGAGAAATTTTTGTAATGTGTTTAGCAACTGCAACTCCCTTCTTCAAATTGTCTCAAGATTAATTTCACCTCCCAAATTAATTTCTTTCAAAATTCCATGTACATTTAAATAAGATTCTACTTTTTTTGGGTTAGTTGCTTTTTAAATCACGAAATCTGTAAATTTAACACAATGTTGTGAATTCAAAACATTAAAACGCTTTTGATTCTCTATCGCCTGATATTTGTTTTAGGACAAATTACAATTTAATTCTCAACATTTGAAGGTTTTAACAAAAACAATCTAACGTTTTAATAATAACAATTTAATTCTCAACGTTTGGATATTACAACATAAATAACCCAATATTTAATATTAATAATTTAATTCCCAACGTTTGAAAATTTTAACAGAAATGACCCAATATTTTAGGCTAAAAAAACTGTTTCAGTTTATTTCAATCACATTTACTCTCTAGTGAGCTAGAGATCCATATAACAAACTAATATTTTTGCCGAAAAAATAACCAAAATGGTTTTTTTCGTCTAAATTATCGGGTCATTTCTGTTAAAATGTTCAAACATTGGAAATTAAATTATTAATATTAAACGCTGAGTTATTTCTGTTAGACTATCTAAACGTTGAGAATTAAATTGTAATTATTAAAACATTGGGTTATTTTGTTAAAACCTTCAAACGTTGGGAATTAAATTGTAATTTGCCCTTTCTTTTAATCTAAAAAGTTCATATATTTTTGTTCCTGGGCTATAGACTATCGTGGATTTTATTTTTTTTCGTTGACGTATATATATCTGCTCATCATCTAAAAAAATATTTCAGATTTAGTTTCAAATTTATTTTGAAGGCAATATATGTTTGAAACTAACATGTGCTTAGTGTGACGATACAAAATTTTGAAATTTACTAATTAATTAATGCTGAATCAAAATGGAGAGTGGTGTAGTGCTACATCAAATCAAAAGGATTCTACATTCGTAGAAATCCAAATCTAACGTTGATGCTGAAGAAATCCCTAAGTACAGGCGTACCAGAAAAATCCACTTCTTCAACAAAAGGGTATATTTGATTCATTGAAATGAAAATATGGTTGAAGTTATAAATATCATGTTGGTGAGTGAGTATGAGATAAATGATAGATATTGAACCAAACATATTGATTGTCACTTATCAGGGTATCCCACCATTCTTTCATAGCAACCAAACAGCATAACTTAACAGTTATATCAACCACATTTAATACTGGCAACCATATTCACAAGTATAACCTTCATTCTAGAAATTAATATATTTTTTTACAAAATTCTTACATCAAGTGGAGAGAGGCATGATATGTGTTATCAAAGAAAATGTTGATTTTTTTATTTTATTTTATTTTATCAATTTAGAGAGCGTGAAAAATAGATTGATTATCAATTTGGAATAAAAAAAAATGTAAGCTGTTAATTTATATTCTCAATGATTGAAACCATCGGTATAATGCCTCTTAAATTATTGAAGATCTAAATTGATAAAACTCCCTTTCTTTTTTCTTTATTTGTTCTACAACTTACCTCGATTTGTAAAGGCCAAATTTATACAATGTCATCAACTATCGTTTATTTTGCAAGAATGTCAAAGTACTTCGAAATACGCAATAAAAGCCCAGATCTTTCAACATGTTAAAAAACATCATGTAGCAAAATTCAAGCATTGAATATCTAATGTGCGGATATCATGCTCATTTAAAAAAACATTTACAAGTAGATTCTGGCCAACTCGTGAGTTACTGTACTAGAGTTAAAGATTAGCCATAAATCATAATATCTAGTTAATGGTCAGGTCAATGATACTAATCAAACTTAAAACTTCAACGTTACCATTTTTGTCAATCAATCACAATCAGGCCATTTCCCATACTCGTATCTTCGAAAGATGGTAGCACACTTAGATCCAACATTTAAAGACTCTAAACCTCATCACATATACATACATAACAGGATCATAACAAAATGTAAGAATTATAGTGAGATTAAAATATAGTACAAAAACGAAGCAACAAATCTCCCTCAAAAAAAAAAAAATTCTAAAGAAAACAGTCAACCAATCAAATAACAGATTTATTGGGGAAAAAATTACTAAGTAATAAAAATAAGCGCTTACATTCGTATATATGATATGAATTGATTATACCGTATCTGAAATTTTCATTCTACAGAATCTCTCTCCTGGCGGCGGACCCGAACTGCGTTCGCTGGATATTCTGCTGCCGCTTCCTGTACACCAGCGCGCCGGCGCCGACAATGCACGCTCCGGCGATGACTCCGATAGCCACGCCGGCCTTCTGTCCGCTGCTCATTCCACCGGAGGACTCCTCCTTGCTCTCCAAATGAGCAGCATTGGGCTGGGTCTCTCGGTTGATGTCTCCGGCGTCGGCGTCCGGCGCGGGAGATGGAGAAGGAGACTTGCCGTCGGCACCGTCCGGAGTTGGTGCGGGAGAATGTGGTTTCGGCGCTAGACCTGAAGGAGGCGGAGCCGGAGGGGAGGAGAAGGAGGGGGCGGGTGAAGGAGCGGAGGATGGAGTGGCAGGGGGCGGAGAGATTTCGTCGGCGGGAGGATGCGGAGGTAGAGAAGGAGAATGTGCCGGCGCGTGATCGGAGAGGACGGGGTGAGTGAAAAGGAGGAGTGAGAAGACGAGATGTAGAGAGAGAATTGGGGAAATTGACGCCATTAATGAGATCTGGGAGTTGGATTGAAGCTTGAAAGTTGAAAGTGAGTGGAATAGTGTTTGAGTTGATGAGAGAGAGTGGGAGAGGGTTTGGAGATCTGAGAGAAGAGTATAATGACGATTAACACGATTAACGAGAGTTTTAAACTTGAGAATGAAATGAATTGAACGTGAAGAAGAGGGGAAAGAAAGGATTTTGCGAAAATGGAAGATCTGAGAAATGTGGATATGTGGAAAAAAGCAGTTCAGAAAGTGGTGCTATGATGTGTGCGCGAGCGCGTGAGAGAGTCTAGAGAGAGAAAGAGTGAGAACGTGGGATGGGAATTGGAGATGGGCAGGGGTGGTGGCGTGAGCGGCGGAGGGGAAATTTGTTTTATCTTGCTTATAATCCACGGAAAGAGACAACCTAAATCGATTTGTTTGTTTCCCATTTTTTCTTCAAAAATAAACACTAGGCTTTTAATAATTTGGATATTTTATTAAGATGGCATTTAGAGTTGATACAAATATATCAGAAAAAAGTGGAAACATCAAATTCAAATCTTAAAATTTAAAAATGAGGCAAGCAATAACTAGAATGTACCAGAGCGAAGCACATGATGCAAATAATGAAATAGATTGGGCAACAGCATTGAGTATTTGATTGAGTTTGGTTGATTGGCAGCCATTTTCTTCCCTTTTCTTTTCCTTTTGGTAGTTTGACCCCACCACTATAAAGTTGACTCTACAACGAACTTACGCAGCCTTTAAGTAAAAAAAAAATTTGAAATTTCAATCAATGAAATATTAATCAGTTGAGGGTAATTGGCATGTAACGTCTTAGGATTGATGCTATGCAAATTGTAATTTAAATAGCCTATGTAGGTGTTCAACTTTGAACCATTACAAGAATTGTTTTCTATTTTAATATAATTCAAAACTACATACATTTTCTTCATAATACACTCAATTTCAATCCGCTACCAAACCAGCAAGACCAAATATATACATGTATTCTAAACTTTAGTCATCTTTACAAAAATATTCTGAACTTTTTATAATAAAAAAAAGATAAAAACACCTAAAAATTTCACACTTTTGTAAAAATGTTCTCAAATTCAATTTCCAATGCTGGATTGTTGACAAGGCACATCCGAGTCTAACATTTAAAATGATGTGGAAAATCATATTCTACGTTGAGATTAAATATGATTTTCTACACCATTTTACATGTTAGACTCCAGCATGCCTTATTAGTAATCGACACAGAAAATTAGATCATATGACATTTTTATAAAAAAAATGGAAATTATAGGTATTTTTTTGTCACATTTTAACGTTCAATACATAATTATATATTGACCCAACTAGTAGCAATAAACACGCTAGTTGTGCGATCAAATTTAGGGAATTTCTAAGCATAGTCCCCATTAATTTATTAAATATAAATATGATATGATATGACTTCTTTATCCCCTTATTTATCCCCTTAATCTCAATATCTAAAGTTCTCAATATCTAAAGTTCTAAACCCTATCTAAACCCTTAAATGAATATTTTTAATACTTTTAAATTTCTTTATAATTGAAGAAAGTGTAATAACTAATATTATTAACACGTGTTGTAATTTTTTTCTTATATTTCTAAATTGCATTTCTTTTATAGTAAGTGATTTTTTTCTAATATTTTAGAAAAATTTAATTTATTTAATTTATTAAAAATTTTATTCCAAAGTATTTAATTAATACACATAATAATTTGTATACCTTAATAAAAATATTTTTACTCCACAGAAAAATAGTTTATCATTTTAATTTTTTATCTGAATATATTAAATTATAATTAGTTTGGTTTTTATTAGAATATATTTATATGTTACATTTATTTTGGTACCATTTTCATTTTTCTTCAATACAATTTTAAAAACTATCAAAATTTTATTTTAATATATATTTTTTAATTTTTTTAAATATAAATATATAATATAAAAATAATTATGAAATAATAATAATAATAATAATAATAATGATAATAAATTATTTAATATAATTTTCGAATTATTTTTCTAAATATGATCAAATGATATTATAAGACATCATTATGTGTAAATATACAATATATTAATTTTTTGGTTCATTGGAAATAGCTAAACCCATGGGGGTGAGTGGAATGACTATTCCCTTACTTTTGGGAATAGCGATTCCTTCGGGAATGGTGATTCCCGATGTTAAGGCATACCAATCACAGGAATGGAAATAAAACACATATTTTGTCATTTCTATTTCCACAGTATACAATCTGATTTAATTTCTCTTTTTGTATCCCTTTAGCAGACATTTATGTTTCCATTGCCATTTGCTCTGCAAAAATGTTCACAAAAGTGGATGTTGTTTGTGGGATCTTATTTTTAAAATGGGTGATTAAATCTACGAAAAATCTTGCAGGAAATTGTTCATTCTCCTTCATCATTTTAATATTCACCAAAGAATCATACATCCTCTGATTTATCGACGGTCAGGATTTGTAAGAAGATGATAATTTGTTGCACATTTTCTCACCAAAGTTTGTGCCTCTTCGTGTGCTTGTACATGATATGTAGAAGTTAATCTGTAATCCTATATTTTTTCATTCTTGAATTGTGGAAACTCTAAAAATTCATCAATATTATATTCTAATAAAATTGAGTTGAATGACGAAGATGGTTGGAATGAGAAATTAATTAATAAAGATGGACTGTGCAGGGGATATGAAATTAAGTTGTGTTGAAGGTCAAAAGTCTAATTAATTAATAATTATATTTTATTAAACTGTGGGGCTGTAAGGGGAAAAACGAGGTAGTTTAGGATTACCCTCAAATTTATTTTAGGCTTGGCCCAAATTCATTTAGCCCATTCTACGATCAAGAATAATAGTTTAGCATTATTTTTATTTTTTAGATTAGAGGAATAGTTTAGAATTGATTAGTCAATCATCTCCTTTTATCAATCCCCTTCAAAATCCGAAGCAGGTTTTCCCGTAGCTTTCATAATCTCAATACCTTGGAATAATGATCAGCGTTCTAGCTCAGGTTTTTCTATTTATTTGTCTTTTCTTCTTATTTTATAATATTTATCCCCTTCATTTCGGCAGTTTTTGTGTATATATTTCCCATACGTATGATTTCTGTATGTATATGGGCAGGAGCGTCTGTTAGGGGCGGCGCTAGGGAGCATCTTAACCGGGGTTGTGATTTTTGAGCAGCGTAAAAGCATCTATAAATCCATTCATCACTCTGAACCTCAGGTGAATTTCAATTGCTGATTATTTTCCATGGGTTTCCTTCTTTTTTATTTTATTTTACTATTGAGTGCCTGGAATGATAGAATTGATTAATTGTGACAATGTTGATCGAGCATAAGATGATTTGGACAGCGAAAGGAAGCTGTATTTTGTTGATTGTTCGATTGGGTTAGTTCGATTGGATTGGATGCCCTAATTTTCCTCCTCTCTAGGGTGGATTGGCTTAGCTTTGTGAAAAGTTGAAATGGGAGTTATAAGTAAATGTTGATTTTCTTTTTTATAATTTTCTCTGAAATTTTGCTTTTATGGACGCTGTTGATGCATGAACTGGGAGGAACGACCATAATTTATCTAATTCTTTTCAACATTATTATTGAGAGAGAGAGAGATCAGAGATAGATTTCATCAACCTAACAGGAAGAAAAACCGAGTTTTGAGTAAATTGTTTTTAGTACTAGTATTGTTCTTTAAATACTTTGCAAACAGTCTTTAGTGTTTGGAAGCAGCTAGGTCATGTACATTTTATTGGAATTTCAAGGTTATGAGAAACTCCATCCTGGGGGGGGGGGGGGGGGGGGGGGATAAAAAAGAAACATAGTTACATTGTGATCAACCTGAAGAGGTCGAAACTACCCAAGTGTTCATTGTCTGAGTGTCAAAATGCTGCTTTTGAAATTTTTCTACCAGCCAAAACATGAAGTTTAGAGCCTATAGAGTGTTTTTATTGCCTTTTATCAGTTTATCCACTTTTATAAGTGGAGGGGGCAACCTTTTCATCTAGCTTTCATTCTTATGGGTGGGGGAGAAGTCATACCTTTTTCTCTTATTGTTATCAATCTTTTCTATGAGGAGATGTGCTTGCCTTGGATTTGTTAAAGCTTTCAACATTCTGGATTTTGATTTGTTTTAAAGTATATAATATTTAATTCAAGTGGCCATCTGATTAAAGATTAGTTAGTTTAATTACAAATGAAATCATTTTATCAAAGATCTATTGTTGATCACATAAAAATGTTTGTGTACCTTCTCTTAAGATTTTTTAATGACTTAGAATGGAGAGAAAATGTGTCTGTGCTAACTGATGCATTGGGGCTTTCTAACATTTAGTTGCATTTTGTGTGGAAAGAGTGGTTACATACTAGTCCTCCATGCATGCTATGCAAGACGTACTTTATTCATTTAACTTTTTTGTAGCATGCTTGAATCTCTTTGTTGTTAAACATTTCGTTAGACATCTGCATGATATAAACTTCAGAGCTATTGAGCAAGAAAAGTTTCAATCACCTGTTTCTATAATGTTAGTTGTGGGGTTTTGCACTTTAATCTTGGATCGAAGGAATGGTACTTCTAGATAATCTTAACGAAGAATGTATTGGATCTGCTTAGAACCCTTTTGAACTTTAAAGATAGAACTGATAGTTAGATATCTTCCGCACGTGACTTTAGCTTCTATAACATTAATTGTGGGCTTCACGCTTTAATTATGGACTTTCTTGATGATCTTGACGAAGAACACTTTGAATTCATCTTGAAGATCTTGGATTTGCCTTGGTAGTTGGGAGAGATTTTTCATACTATGTCTTTACTTCTGACTCCGACGTCATTTCACTTCTGACTTGTGACTTGAAATGGCTTATGGAACCATTGTTGATAGGTGTGGGGTGAAATTTATTTTCCCATATTTGTTTGGGCATTCATGATGCAATTATGCCTCCTATTTTATTTGCAAGGCGTGATTTGTGCTGCCTTATTGTTTCCAAGATTATTGGTACTCATTTTTATATATGCAGGATTCACCTTGAATTACAGAATGTGGGCACATTGATGTTTCTGATAGGTTGATAAAACATGTGTTAAAATACCAATTATTAAATATTTAGTTTAGAAATTAAGTTTGATTAACTTCCTGAAATGTGAACACAATTGATGTGCAAAATAATATTTTGCATATGTCATCATTTAACTTGGTAGAAAATTTGACGGTCTGCTTAGATATTTGACAAACTTTTTTTTCTAAGGTTTAGATATACTACCCCTTTTTTATGTACACTAACCCATTGGATTTTGGCTTGTGTGCATATACATTTGTCAGGTTGGGGCAGCAATGCATCGATTAAACCTTTTTTTCACCTTGTTTTGTTTATTTTGCAATTCTACATCCCATAGTTGTAGAGTGATTTTATTGTTTTTATGCAACTTGAACTTCTGTTTCAACTATTTTTCAGCCAACAGAGCCTATTTTTGGCCGGAATTCTCGCCAAGAATTTGCACATGCATGGAATAAATCCGTGGATAACACATTTGTACCGGTGATTGAGTATCTAAGCTCGCGTGGATGGTAGGAATTTTCCAAGGCTAAGCAACTGTGTGAAGGTTTTCTGTGTTCTAATACTGTAACTGCCATGAGTCCTTCCATCTCCCAAGCTCTGGCGAATTTCTCACTTTTCCGAGTCTTCTTGGATATTCATGGACGAATATGGATGTAAACATGCACATGGTAGATCATGTAGCATATGTACATTTTTCCCAGTATAAGAGTCTTTCATTATGATCGAACATGTTTTTTTTTCTTTTCTTCCATTGACCCCAATGTATTTTCTAGTAACCATGGATATACAACCCCCCTATCATTCATTGTTTAACTTGCATCTCTGGGTCATTACTCATAAGTGGGTTTTGGTGAACTTTGAATAACTCTGGCTTTTCTTGCGTGAACCGTTTAACCTTTTTTTTCTATAACGAGGGAAATTTGTAGCTGTTACTTAGAAGTGCATTTTGGGTAAGCCGTGTTCCTACGTAATAACCCGCAAATTGCACTTGTAATTGAATTTCACTCTCGTCCATTCTTTTTTTTGGGGCTACAATTATCTATGATATAAGATTGCTTTAGATGTTTCTATTCCTGTTATTAGTTTGTGGGAGGGATAGCTATTCTGATTATTTAATCTGGGTAATAATTCATGCTCGCTGCATGTCGCTTAATTTTTTTTCTGAGTCTACATACATACATACATACATATATATATATATATATATATAATGATGAATTCACTTTTGTGTGTTGCTCCTTTATTGCCCTTATGATGTCTGAGTGAGTTGTTGAGTTGGCTTCTGCGTAAAGTCATTCAATTCCCTATGTACTAAATCATTGATGCTCTGTTTTCCTAACCAAATTAGGAACATTCCCTCATCTTAATCTTGAAATCCCAATATCCCATGCTTTCTTGTCTGGACTTGATGTTTTTGCCCGTCAATGTTGTAGAACATGTTAGGCGATTCGGAAAATAAAATGACAATATGATGCAATTAGTCATAGCAAACTATGAAATATCCATATGTAACAAAAGAGTAGCGCATGTTTACATAATAAGCTACCGTTGCAACTTCACTAACTAGATTATGAATTATGATCAAGAGAGAGAAAAATAGACGACTAGATATACATATACCAAGTCATATATGCTTCCTTAACTCAAACTTCGAGAGGCTGCTCGGGTTTGGCCTTTTCAAGGTTAGCTTTCCGCTTTATGATCACGTAGTAAGCTCCCATTCCGATGAGTGCAACGAAGAGGAAACTTAGCGAAATGCCGGCAATGCCGCCAGCACCAAGCTTGTGGCCGCCGGTGGTGGGACTCTGGCTCTCGTGGGCCGGGGCCGACTGCACGGTGGCAGCTAGAGGCAATGTCGAGCAGTGTGATGATTCGCAGGGCTTGGTCGTGCTCGGCTGCTGCAATTTCGGGTTGAAGAAGGCGTATGCTTCTGGGGAGATCGCGACGGGCCCCTCGCTGGCGAGCCCATGAGCTCGATCTTCAGCTACTGAAAAAGAGAGGAAGGAGAGTAAGGCAAAGATGAGCAGAGGAGCCATGGAAGGGGGTGGGGGCTTTGGTAATGAGGTGAGTGTGTTTGGATATGGAGTTGTGGTTTATATATAGGTCGTTGTAAATGATGGGGGGAGTTGGCTTTAATTGAAAACCCCCTTAGAGAATTGAAATTAATACTTAATGGTATCACACGTTCCTTGCCGTTCCATGTGTTTTCACGGTCATTTTTAACGAGGACAACATGTTTTCACTTTTATAAGAATTTAAAAGATAAAAATTTTCATAAAAGATAAAATGTATTTGTAGATGGTCATGTCGAATTATTACAAATTGCGGCTCTATTTGAAAGTGTCTATATTGATCTCTGATATTTTAATGTTAACAAGAATTTAAAAGGCTGATATAATTGTGAAATATGGGAATTAACAAACTTATATTTGGTCCAACGACTCACAATTTGATTAAGGCATTGTAATACTCAAGTAGGTAAATCATTGACATGATATTTGGTTCAACGACTAACAATCCCAATTAAGGTGCATGCTACTCAAGTAGGTTAATCAGAAATCATATTTTGCCTATATGAAAAAAATAGTAGACGACATTATAGATATCATTGTGTATCATTTAATCTTCCTCCTTAAGAAACTTGAAAATCATAACCCCTCCCCCTCCCCCCCCCCCCCCCCAACAAAAATTAATAATTTTTCATCTAGAAAAAGGATACTTTTTATGTTTCATTCGTTCCTTTTCGTGTATACATTATGAATGCATCACAGTATACATACATTCACTAGTAAAAATAAAAGAAGAATTTAAACAAAATATTTATAAAACTGATAATGAAAAAGAGGAAGACGAAAGATGCACAAAATGTGTGCAAATAGAATGATGGAACAGTTTTCCATTGAGAATTATGTGCTTTCTCTTTGTGGGCATGTTTCGTTGTAGAAAGTAGTGGGGACTTGTACTTATACATCTTTCTCTTTAACTAATTATATATTTCTCCCATAATTTGTAAATTATATGACTAATATTGGTGTGGTTAACCTCTTTCTAACCTAATTATTAGTATCAACTTAAAAGTAAGTTTCAGTTTTATTGTATATGCATTAGAGGATCCGTGATTTTTTTTTTGGGGGGGACACATTTTTATATGACGAAGCGATCAACTACTTCATGTTTTTTGGTTCATTTTTGCAATTGAGACATAATGTTGTTTCTTAAATTTAAAATTCGGTCTTATTTTTTCAATTCAATTATAATCCATAATCAACCCCTAATTTAATATTTAACAAACATCGACTTCATTGAAAACAAAGAAAAAAAATAATGAATGAATTACAATATGTATCAAACCCAACATAATCAACATTTTTGAACATATGATTACCACATATTAAGACTATCTTAAATTTGAATGTCATTATGGTCCTTTATTTTATTTTTTATAAATTATGGAGAAAGGAATTAAGAAAGTTATTAGCGTAGCTTAAAGGTTCAGCAAAGGGTAGCAATAAAATGGATGTAAATATTGTTGAGTGCCGCAATTATAATTTATACGAGGTGAGTACTGCTGCACCATTTTCAAAGCAAAGTGTATTCTCACACATTATTACATTTTTTTTTATTTTATCCACATTATTACAAAGCTGCAAACGCATGCTAGACCACAAATCACTACGTCCTCTTCCCCCACCCACCCCAGCTGCGTGTGTGTGTGTGTGTGTGTGTGTGTGTGTGTGTGTGTGTGAGAGAGAGAGAGAGAGAGAGAGAGAGAGAGAGAGAGAGTAGTTAAAATTAGTCTCGGAAAGCAAAAGCTCATTTAGTAGCCTCACAAGTTTTAGGCAATGCATCCGATCAATTGTCACAAGATTCCTGTTGAGCAAATTCTCCACCACCAAGTTACTAAACAGGTGGAAAATACCATCGTGGGAGGACTTTTTTTTTTATGTGTATTTGCTTGTTTGTTCTCGGTGATTGCATTCCCTCACTGCTAACGGAGAAATTTTTTTTGTAGATCTATCACGAGGGGCGGAACGAGGTGTCTTGGCCATCAAGCCAAAATAAAAAATAAAAAAATACATGTAAAATTTTTAAAAAATAAAAAAAAATTATATATAGAAATATTAGTGAAGAATAATTCGGACCCCGATAAATAATTTCTGATTCCGCCAACCGTTACTGTCCATTGCATGCCCCATCTGCTCGGAAATTGTTAACGATGCATTTGTCACAACAAAAAATTCACGTTTTACCGACGGACATAATTCGGGTCGTCATTTAGCGACGGCGTAAGTGCAGTGCAATGACCTTACCCAAGTAGAAAAAATTCGTTACTGCTAGTCATGTAATTGAAAGCTATCACTCGGTAGTCCGTGAATATGCATCCCTAACTTCTCCCCAACTTAAACAAGAGAGAGTTTATGTTTGGTTTTATTTTCAATTTCAATTTTTCATATTTTCAATTCAATTTACGAGTTGTGTTGATTTGTGAAAAAAATATAACAGTTTTATTATGATAAATGGTTTGGTATTTCGATTTAAGAGTTTGGAAAATGAAAATATGTATATTCAATTATTTTTTTAATTTGAATTTGTGGTTGATATTAAATGATAAACATTTGTACGATTATGCTGATTTGATAAATATTTAGGTGGTGGGTATGTGCGAGTGTTGGGAAAAAGTGTAAAGAAAAATTAAAAATGAGTTAAAACAATTATTATCTTTTTGTGTTTTACATAGTAAAATGCTGGAAATCTTCATTTAAAAATAAAACCAAACAAGGAGTTAGAGTCTCGCCCATTTTATTCCAAAAGAAATAAATAAGAAATTTATCAAGTTCTCAAGTTTTAATAATGCAATGCACCTCGATCCTCATTGGTCACAAGATTATCATTGAGAGTGGATATATAGTCCAACCCAATCTTAGTAAATAAGTGGGTGGGATGGGACTTAATTAAATTCTACCAAAATGGATCTTCCAAAAAAATATATTTATAAATACTAAGAGTGCAGTAGCATCATAAATATGAAATTGTTATTGCACAAATTTAAAAATAATTATTTCATGATATTACCAACCTTCGACTACTATTCTGATGAGTAATATGTATTAACATGCATAGTAAACATATTAAGAACTTTATATGTGGCTTTTTTTATTAGTGTACAAGCAAAATATTCCTTCCAATGTTTGAAATGCTTCGACATAATTAAAGCCCAATAAGGCCAAACGGGCCCATCCAAATATTCCGGCCTCTAAGAAAGCCCTAAAAAAAGTAAAAAGAAAAAAAGTTGGCACAGTGGATCTGAATTCTCAAGAAAGACTACAAGCTGATAATCGTAGATTTCATCTATTTTATTTCAACTCTCATCAAATATAATCATATTCCAACAGATTACCATATCTATACCTTGAAGCAACGAGCCCAACGGCATACGAAGACTAAACATAGAGATAAGGGTCAAATAGCCCGTTGGCTACTCTCTAGACTCACACCCCCTAACTATTTATTTCAATGACAATTAGGCTCCTCGACTTTTAAAATTAGTTCTGAAAAACTAGCTATAATATGCTCATACCTAGCGGTGTGTCGATGTTGATGGATCTGGACTTCTGACATTCGATCCCAAGCTATCCCATTCAACTACTAAGTCATCATCAATAAATCGATTTTAGTTTTTTTTTTACTTTTAGGTGGAAAGTGCGTTATCAATTGGCTAAGGCATCACCAGCCGCAGAAAAATGCATAAATAATTTAGGACGTGATAAGATGGATTAGGTTAATACTCTATGAAAATGACATAAAATGATGTATATTTAACACTATAAAATTATAGCTTTTCATTAAGATAAAGCGCATTCACCTAACTTTCTTTTCTTTTGTAATGTCATGTAGCTTAGTTGATAATTTAATTTAATGCATAGATTGAAGCTTTAATACATTATTTTCATTTAGCTCCAAATCATATTTTTAAAAAAAAAAAAAGATGCTAATACAATTCGCTTCTCTAAGGCCAGGGTACGTAGTTGACTCGCGGATAACATTTACACTTTGCGGTAAATTAAAGAGAATAAAAAAATCAAATCATAGTAAACTGATAAGTGATAACAATTTATATATATACCCAAAATTTCAAAGTTGCTAATTAATTATTATGTTCATTTCGAGCCACGAAAAAAGCCTACTAACTCATCACACTAATGAGCTTAATTTATTGTTAATATATGTTGCTTCAATCAATCAGTGGTCGATATTTGATAATCCAATTACCAAGTACTTATGTGGTATGTGCCACCAATAATTTTGTGATAACGATTGCCGCGCACAAAATTAATTGGAATATTCCTTATTCTTATATATTTCATTTCGCTCATGAATATTAAATACGTGCATATAGTATGATATATTTGTCGTATCTAATTATTATCACCAACAAATATATTTCTCATGCGGGGTAAAATAAAATAAATTCCAAACCAAGATCATAACCAAACTACATATCCTAAAAGATATACACAAACCATTTCCTTAAATTAAAAGAAAAGGATGATGATGATGATGGTGGTGGTGGTGGTGGTGGTGAAATAATACACAAGCTGACGTACATAGGCAATTACAACAAAGAAGAAAGAAAATTTAAGCAAAAAGAAAAAGGGAAAAACAATTCATTACATATCGAGAACAAGAAATAACAAGACCACCGTTCCAAGATGGAAATATCTACATTTTCTTGATCATGCACATTCACTTTTCATTGAAATTGATCATTAAATATTATTGTAATAAATCTCCAATAATAATATTATTATTATTAGGCATTGCTCCTGAAAGATCCCAGTGCTTTGAGCGCTGCTGCCCTCAAGATGAATTGGTGGTAGAATGCAGCAATTGCAGCCCCAATAAATGGTCCAACCCAGAATATCCACTGCACATATATAATTATACATACATACACACATACATACATACACATTATTACCATATATTAGATAAATGTGTGTGTGAGAGAGAGAGAATTTGATTGAATGAAATGAAAGAAGGTAATTACATGGTCATCCCAGGCCTTTTCGTTGTTGTAGATGACGGCGGCACCGAAGCTCCGAGCAGGGTTGATGCCGGTGCCGGTGATGGGGATGGTGGCCAAGTGAACCATGAACACCGCGAATCCAATCGGAAGTGGAGCCAACACCTTCATTTACCATCAATTTCAACATCATCAATACACGTCACATGTCATTCAATTGCTCTTATCTAAAGGAAATAATTAAATAATTGACCAAAAAAAAAAAAAAATCTACTTGTCTTTTTTTAAAAAATTTAATTTAAATGAATAGATTTTAATATTTGTATAAATTAGAGAGGAGTATCATTTAATATTTTAATAATTAAGTCCAAATACACTTACTGGAACATGGGAGTCCCGGGCGCTTCTCTTGGGATCGGTGGCGGAGAAAACGGTGTAGACCAAAACAAAGGTGCCGATGATCTCGGCGCCCAAGCCGACGCCGGTGTTGTAGCCGTCGGCGAGGGAGTTGGCTCCGCCGCCGTAGCGGTTGTAGAAAGACTTCTGGAATGCTTTAACCAAACCAACACCGCAGATTGCGCCCAAGCACTGAGCCACCATGTACATCACCGCTCTTATCAACGACACCTTCCGAGCCAAGAACAGCCCGAACGTCACCGCTGGGTTTATGTGCCCACCTGCACCCCACAATTTCCCCATTATTTAATATTACAAACTATCATCCCTCTTTGGAGTATAAATGTTCATGCATGGGACTTTATAATAGAGGAACAATATGACTTACTACTAATTACGGTTCAGTTTGAATATGTCATGAAATTTGAAATATTTGGATTTGTGGATTATATGTGATTTTAAGTGTGTAATTGGAGAAGGGATTTTAAGGAAAACAAAATTACTCTAAAATTGACTTGAAAACAAATATATTAAAGTTTAGGATATAAAAAAATAGAAGTGACTTAAATAAATGAATTTTCTTAA